>PVKE010026142.1:0-22522 GCA_004027555.1 Craseonycteris thonglongyai
TATTTGATTAGAGTCCATGAGGATAACACAGTCTCCTTCCCATGAACACACACACCTTGTTTTTCTTATTTTTCTAGCTAGATTCTTTATTTAAAGAGGGAGTAAACAAGTCAGTTCCAAGAATTACAAATCACTAGGATTGTGTCCTAATCAACTAAGTATGAAAAAATACCTCGAAGGCTTGAGTATTCTCCCAGAACATGGCCCAAGTGGCTCTGCATGGAGGCTCAGAGGTGCCCCCTGTCTTACATGTCTTTTGAGGATGAGGTGGAACTAAAATAATTAAAAGAGTTTCTTGGGAAGAAGCCTTAAGACAAATACATGCAAACTTCAAGGCAAGAAAAGTGCCACCACCCCAGAATCATTATAAGTAGGAGGCAGTCAATAACTGCAGTAGAAGTTCCTGCAGATCTGAGTTGCATATCACCATATCACTATGGTAGTGCAGATTCTGATTCTGAAATATAGCAGCACTGAGACACATCCCAGACATCCAAAGATGAATAGAGACTGGAGGGACAGTCTAATGGCAGAAAAGAAGTCATTGCTCATGCATTAAATACTCTTGTTGGGAGGAAGCTGTGGGAATCCAGAGAAAGGTGGGAGTGTTTGGGAAACTAAAGAAGACTTTACAGAGCAGTTGTTAAATTCAGAGAGCCTGGAGCCAGGCAAAGAGAAAACCAGAGGGTGAGAATTAAGCAGATACAGAGTTTCCTCTGGTCTGTCATTCAAAGGCAGGCCAGGGAGCCAAGGGCAGTCACTAGGAGATACACAAAGCCAAGAAAAGTCAGTCATATATGTTGGGAAGCAGAGGGAGGTTTGTAGGAAGGGAGAGGATTTGCTTTAAAAAATGATAGCACAGAGGGAAAAAACAAGTCTAAGAAAGTAGTCATAGGACAGCCTAGCAAGTCTACCAAATGACATCACTCTCATCTAAAGTCATTTTTATCCAGTTTCATGTACATCTTAATGGCACTGCGTGGTACTTGAATTAAATGATATTTGATGAAAGTTGGGAGTTTTCCAAGGAGCGAAAAATGAGCAGAACTGCAGAGAAATATATAAAAGAAGTTCCCTGGAAGACTTGAGTTTCCTTGTGCACTGGGAGTCAGAAACTTCCTCAAGGTCAAAGATGCTCATCAGTTTAGTTCCATAGATGCCCACATATAATCTAAGAAGCATTTGAAACACTTAAAGAGGCTTAGTTGATAGGAAAAGTAAAGTACATTCAGAACCATAATCCCCTTTCTAGAAAAAGTAAAAAAAATAGGGTTTAAAAAAAGGAAACAACCCAAATGTCCATCAGCCGATGAATGGGTAAACAAAATATGGTATATCTATACAAAGGAATATTCTACAGCCATAAAAAGTAACAATGTCCTAATACAACCTACAGCATGGATGAACCTTGAAAATATGTGAAGTGAAAGAAGCCAGTCACAAAAGGCCACATGATTCAATTTATGTGAAATGTCCAGAAACAACAAATCCATAGACAGTAGATGACTGGTTTAGGGCTAGGGGAGGGGGCAAATGACAGGATGGGGAATGATAATTAAAAAGTATAAAGTTTTCACTTTTTGGTGATGAAAATATTCTAAAACTCATTGTGGTGGTGGTCTAAATATACTAAAAATCATATGTATAAATATACTAAAAATCATTGAATTGTATGTGAGCTTTAAATGGGTGAACTATGTAGTATGTGAGTTATATATAGCGCAATAAAGTTGTTACTATAAAAGGAAATAGAGCTTTGTTTAAACAGTAATGTTAGTTAGGATGCTGCTTTCAAGGTTGTAACAGAAATAAATACCATGTCATAAACCAGGTAGCAGCAGTCCAAAGCAGCTAGCGTGGGTTGACAGTGCTGCATCCCCAGGCCCTTCTACCTTGTTCTGCTGTCCTCAACATGGATATCATCATAGGGTCCCATATGGTGGTTCCAGCTCTCATCATCTTGTACTTATTCAGCTGGCAGGAAGGAGAAACAGCAAAAAGGCAGGAAGTGAAGCTCATACCTATTTTCTAAGGTGGTGACCTGAAAGTGCACAGATACCATCACTTCCAATGACATCCCATTAGTCAGAGCCTAATCATATATTACACCCAAATTCAAGGGAACCTGGAAAATGTAGTCTTTAGCTGAATGCTCACATGCCTAGCCAAAAATTTGGGATACCTTATTAAAGAAAAAAGGAATATCTGATTGTTGAAGACAACAAGCATTATTTGCTGCCTCAGTCTTTCCCCAGCAGTTTTGTCTTTACCGAAGCTGTCAAATACACCAATAACCTGGTTTGCGTCAGACAAGACTCAAGGAACTTGCTTGCTAGTTATAGTGATTCCATAACTACTGAACGATAAGTCAGGTTTCCTTCCCTGGGCTTGTTTATTTCTCCCTTTTGGGCTGGAAAAACAATTAAAATCCTTTCTTCCCGCTATGGTGAGAGCTAATTGGCAGGTCCATGTCGCCATGATGGCATCTTTTGAACTGCCATACCTTTTGTGCTTTCAGACCAAGGACTCAGTAACCCCCAAACTGAAACAGTGGGTTCAGTTGGTCGTGTCCTCCTGTGGAGAACATCTTCCCATAGAGTCCAGGCTGGCGGTTGCTGAAATCCTCACCAGCACCACACCAGTTTTCCTCACCAACCCCCATCCCGTTCTTGGTAAGTGTGCTGAGCAGGAGCGTGTCCATCGTACCAGACACACTGAGAGCATGACTACCATATTTTCCGGCGTATAAGACGACCGGGCGTATAAGACGACCCCCTAATTTTACAGTTAAAACATAGGTTTAGGCCTATATTCACTGTATAAGACTACCCCCCACTTCCGAGGCTGTAGTCTTATACAGCGAATATAGGCCTAAACCTATGTTTTAACTGTAAAATTAGGAGGTCGTCTTATACGGTGGAAAATACGGTAGATAATGTGATTGGAAGAGAAGATGCAATGTAACAGTGTGCACTCTGCCTTTACGTCTTTCAAATACATTCCCACCCTCTTAGTTCCGACTTGAATTATTCTTCACCAAGTCTCTTAAGTGGCCTCTTTTGTTTCTATCTTGTCCCCCAAACCATTCTCCTTATGCTTCCAAAAGTCTTTGTGGTCTTTCTGAAATACAGATCTGATCATTTCACTGCACTGCTTAAAGCCTTTGAGTGGGTTCCCCTTGCCTTCAGGATAAAATCTAAATATCCTTGACCATGGCTTATAATGCTTTTCCTGTTCTGTGCTCTGCCTAGCCCTCCCTCCCACTCAGCCACTTCTCCCCAACATGGGTCCTATGTGTCGTCAGTAGGGTGCAGCTCAGTTAACATACTGCTGCTTGACTGACCTGTTTGTCTTTCAAGACTCTGCTTAACTGTCACCTCTTCCAGGAACCCTATTTCAGTGATCTTGGTTGGAAATGAATGGGTCAGTGTGACGCTACGGCATTGAGCAAAAAGAAAGGACGGGCTTACGAGGCATTTAGGAAGCTGAATGGACAGGACTTGGTGTTGAGGTTAATGTAAAAGGAAGATTCAAGGATGACATCCATGCTTCTGGCATAAGTGACTAGAAAGACTGCTGGTGCCTTTCACTGAACTTAGTTTTAAGTTTAAGGCATCTTTGGAACATAGAAGTAGAGATATTTTGAAGTCACGTGAATGTAAGGAGCTTAGGTGGTTTCTAGCCATATCCTCTGCCTTCATGTCTCCTTCCTCCTACCACCCCTTGTTCTTTTTTTTTTTTATTTTTTATTATTATTATTATTGTTTTTGACAGAAAGAGAGAGCGAGAGAGAGATACAGATACAGAGAGAGAACTGAACTGGGGAAACTCCCCAGTTCAGCATATGGGTCCGCACGGGCCGGGGTCAGGATTCAATCCTCATTCCCCGGGGCTGCAAAGTGAGCGCTTAACCCACTGAGCCATCCTGGCTTCCCCTCCCCCCACTTGTTCTTTAAGAGAATGATTCGGAAAGACCATCATGTCAATGGTATTTGAGAAAACCAAGCTTTGGAGATCCTAAGGACGTGAAAAAGCAGAGAGGTTTTTGTTTTGTTTTAATTTTTTAAATTGTTGTTAATTGTGGTGTTTTATTTATTTTAAAACATAGGGTTTAATAAAAGAAAAACCCGGGACCTAAAGCCATGTCCCAGTCCCAACTCTGTCCTCTCCTGCCATCTTACCTCCATATTACCATGCTGTGATTCTCTTCCATCCATCACTGGAATTCTGTTTTTGTTCACTTCCTCCCTGCCCAGTCCTGGAGAAGAAACCATCACTGCTGTGTCCAAGCAGCTCTCAGTGTAGTTGTGCAGAAAGGATTTATAGAAACAAGGAGAGAATTGCTTTATTAGATGGTGAGATTCAAATTTGAAGTGTTACTAGAGTTCAGACCAAAGAAGTGTCTCATGTCCTTGGAGCTTTCTGGAAAACAAAGTTGTGTTTGATATCTTTTTAATTCTTCCATCTAAGTGACTTCCAGGCACTTTTCTTATACCCAAAGGGGGACTGAAAGGGGACTTCTGTGATTGTGATTTAATCATTAGAGGATAAAAGCAAAGGTATATAAACTTTGGTGATGCTTCTCCAGTGAGAATATTTGCAGCACATTTTGGGGGTGATTTTAGCTACTTTACCTCTAGCTCCTATCAAGGAAAATGTGTGTAGAGTAGCCTGGCATTCCTAAGTGAAACTGAGGCCAGGCAAAAGCCACTGGTTCCTAACTAATTGCTGGAGCTGGTTATGGCATTCCAGGCCACAGGGAAGGAGGTCCTTGGTGGTGTGGCCTGCAGGAACACAAGACATGGGTGCAGAACTGAGACGCAAAGGACACAGAAGTGCATGGGGACAAATCAAGGACAGAACAAAGTCATTAAAGGAAAAGGAAAAATGGAAAATGGACTAAAGAGGGGAGATTGAGGGTCTTGAGGGCATGCATAACCGTGTTAAAGAGGAACGTACTGAGAAAGGAAAATATTGAACCCTAGGGAACATTAGAATGGAGAGATTCTGAAAGAGTGAGTAATATTTAAAGCCAGATTTATAACAGAAAAGAGAGCCCCAAACCCCAGAGGAAGCCAGTACTGTTCTTGGTATGACTGAAGTGTTGGTGTCTCTGATACCAGGTTCTGCATGGACAGGGGAGAGGGGGAGGGGAGGCTAAGGAGAGCTCGTAGGACAGGGCTGGTTCCCCATTGAAGCCAAGGGGTGATGATGAGTGGTGGGCTTCCAAGGCCCTCCATTGTGACCCTCCACAGGCCTGGGCTCACTCCACCTGTGCAACACGTATCTTTACCAGGAGGCTCTGCCTGCCTCTCACCTCCCTCAAGAAGTCTGCCCTGGGTTACACCAGTCAACTGTGATCTTTCCCTGTGTGAGTCACAGCCACATAGTGCCATCCCTGACTTCTCATCGCCTTGTGTTCTTGACTTGGTGCTTCTTTTAGGTGCTCAGAGGCAGATTAGTCTCTTCCTGTTTCATCATCCACAGCAGCACCTAGCACAGGGACTCAACAGAGCCCCTGCCCAGGGATCCTGGTGGTCAGCTAGTGGGTCCCCATAGGCGTGGTAGGGGTGGGTACCTTTATCATTCTTCCTTGCCCTTTTTTAAATTCTTGCCCCCAAAGCATAATCATGATTGAAACTTTGCTTTCAGAATTTATAAGCTCAAACAATCACTCATATCAACCCTGGGCTAGTTTTCTCAAAGTATTCTTGATGCATAATGTTTCATTCCTGAGAATTGTGAGTCATTGCGGACAGCTTGGCTCAGGGCCTTAGTCACCATACCTTCCAGAAATCTTCACCCCTAAAAAAAAAAAGAAAAAGAAAAAGATATTTCCAAACCTTCTCCTTTAGGGCCCTGACTCTTCCAGTGTTTAACTGAATCTTAGATCATCTCTTATGATTCCCAGAACAAGGAATGGCAGTTGCTCATTACCTATTGTTTTCTTATACTGTGAATTTGAAGTGGTATTTGTATCTGCTTATAAATTGCCTCCTCAGTAATTTGAGTTCCTTTTGGTCTTTTTAGAACTGGAGGATACACTTGCCCTCTGGAGGTGTGTCCTCACCCTCCTCCAGAGTGAGGAACAAGCAGTCAGAGACGCAGCCACAGAAACCGTGACAACTGCCATGTCACAAGAAAACACCTGCCAGTCAACAGGTACCTACCTCTTTCTTATGTTATGCCTCTGCAGCACCTCATTGTTCTTGGACAGAGGTTGACAGGCTTTTTCTGTAAAGGACCAGAGAATAAATATTTTAGGCTCTGCTGGCCATTTGGTCACTGTCTCACCTCTGCCATGTCAGTGGGAAAGCAGCCATAAACAGCAGGTCAGCAGTGAATATCACTGTGTTCCAAAAAACTTTATTAACAGAAACAGGTAGCTGCTCACATTTGATCCATTAGCCATAAGTTTGCTGACCCCTACTCAAGGACATCATAGAGAAAAATTGTTTTCAAAGATAGAAATCTAATAAATGGTACCTTTTGTCATATCTGTGTGGTTACATAACCCAGGAATCATAGCTTCATCATTTAGTTTCTCCATGAGCATTTACATCTGTTAGAAACAGATGAGAAGGGAAGCCGGGATGGCTCAGCAGGTTAAGTGCTCGTCTTGCAGCCCCTGGGTCCAAGGATCGAATCCTGGCCCCAGCCCATACAGACTCATATGCTGAACTGGGGTGTGCTCCCAGTTTGGTTCTCACTGGGGCAAATTTCCTGTGTGGGAGACCCCAGCCAGTTCCTGTTCTGCTCAGCGCCATGTCCACGTGTGGAATGAAACTACAGGTATGTAGAAAACTAATGACATGCAACAATGAAGAGTGCTCTGGGCTCTCTCCCTTCTCTTTGTCTCTCTCTCTCTCTCTCTCTTTCTCTATCAAAAACAATAAAACTAAATCTTAAAAAAAAAAAAAGAAAAGATGAGAAGTGTAAGTCAAGTTTCTCCTCTTTGTGCCCTGGCTCCTCATTTGATGGCATTGTTAATTCAGGAGACAGGAGGGGAACAGCTTAGGTGGATAGTTAGCTCATAGCTACTCAGCTCAGAATGCGCTCTTACAACCCTGGGTTCTTGCTGTCTGGATATGACAGCAGATGCTACGGAAGCACAGGGGAGCTGCTGGCTGTGGGTGGGAAGTGGGCTGCTGCACGGGAGGGGCAGGTGGAGTCGATGTAAGGTAGCGCCTCTGGACAGACGGCCACCTGGGAGGTGACTGCTCTGGTGGGCCTGGGTTCCCTGCACTTGAGACCGGTGTCAAGAAAGATCTCTGGGTCAGCCATCTTACAAAGAAGCAAGCACATCATTTTGAGACCAGGGGTCACAGACAGAGCCAAGAAGCTTGCCTGAGCTGATAGCAGAATGGGAAGAGAACTAGCCAGATGGTGTTGGTTACCACTTCAGGATCCCTCACCCCCATGGCTAGGGCTTTGGTCCCTGGAGGCTCCCCTTGGAATGTGTGAACTGCCCTGTACCTCAGGCCATTGTCATGGTCTGGGTGCTTTTCTCTGCATGTGTGGAAGAAGCTAGTTTTTTCATAATCTCTCAGTGATATTACTCTAGAGTAGACTTAGCCAGAATCGGCTTTATATCTCTGTGGGAAAACGTTCAGATTTGTGCTGCAAGTGATACACCAGCGATCTTCTCCTCCCCCTTCCCCCTCTGCCATCCTCCCTCCCCCTGCCCAACCCCTGTCTAAACCTGTCAGAGTTTCTGGATATCTAAAAGTCTGCCATTAGTGGTGTCCTTCCTTTTTCTATCTGTGTGTGTTCCTTAGGCGAACACCCAGAACACCCAGTGAGTGTTTAGTAAATACTTGGTAGAATATAACTCTTGCTAAACTTTTCTAGAACCTTCTCTACCAAAGCTGTGAAAAGTCATTTCATAGTGGAATTCCTTGGTGGGCTTTTTCCCTCCTAATGTTTATAAGTCTTTGCCCTAGTACTTTCATTTCTTTCAGAAGTCTTCTAAATTCACTTCTAGCAAAACTGTATTATCATGCTCTCTCTCCTTCTAGTGTGAATTTTTCCTCAAGAAATAGAAATCAGTAATTATATATTGAGTGCTCTTTACATGCAAAATTCCTTATGTGAAAACCTCTGAGGGAATAATAAGAAAAAGTGAAAAAGGCTACTTGTCTACCTTTGTATTCCTCATCTTGGTTTATACAAAAGGATTTGAGGTGTGAAAAAGACAAGCTTTCTATAACAACTAAATGTAATATGGTATGTTCCCTGGACCAGATCCTTCTATTGGAGGGGTGAAAAGCCATATAGTAAATTATGAGAATAACTGACAACATTGAAATCTCTGTAGATTAAAATCAGTGTTAAATGTTCTGAATTGTATGACTGTACTGTGGTTCTGTAAGAGAATATTATAGTTCCTAGGAAGTCTACACCTGAATATTAAAGGATAAGGAGGCACAATACCTGCAACTTACTCTCAAATGGTCCAAAAATAATAAAACTATGTATGCATATAAATAGTAAACACAGATATGGAGTTAGTATAGTTGAATGTTTTCTGTATGAGTAAAACTATTCCAAAACAAAATGGTTTGTTTGTTTGTTTGTTTGTTTGTTTAAAGATCTATTTTTATTGTTTTTGACAGTGAGAGAGAGAAAGAGATACAGAGAGAAAGGGGAGGGACCAGAACAGTCTCCATAGTTGCACATCATTGGTTTTTCCACATAGTTTCATTCCACAGGTGGGCGCAGGGCTGCACAGGGCAGGAACTGGGCCAGGGTCTCACCCTGGTGAGAACTGAACTGGGGGCATTCCTCAGTTCAGCATATGGGTCCACACGGGCCGGGGTCGGGATTCGATCCTCGATCCCCGGGGCTGCAAAGTGAGCGCTTAACCCACTGAGCCATCTCGGCTTCCCCATTTGTTTGGTTTTTTTTAATTGAATTCCACAACTCGAAAAGATCACCATGGTATATCCAAGGGCTATCTGGAAAAAATCCAGCCATTGTCAATATAACAAGAACAGTTATATGGCTGGATACATTCCAGACAGCCTTCATATTAATATATTGATAGGTCTATCATACAACTCGCTTAGCCACAGTTCAGCCTCCAATGTGACTCCTATAATTTTCCCCTAAATTATACGAAAACATTGTCTCTCTCCTCTTTTTTTTATTCACTGTGAGTAAATTTCTGCATCCAAAGAAATCAAACTCAAGCCAGATTCTTCAAGTTCAAAGATGTCAGCAATGTAGCATCCGTCCCCTTGTGGGGACACGCAGCACTTTCCTGGGCGTTTTCCATGTTACCCCATAGCAACGCTTAGATTGAACTTCCGTATTACTGCTGGATTTTCTTAAGCAAAAAACATACATCTGTGTCCTTCAGACTGAAAAGTTGCTGAAGACTGAGGATCACCCTCAACTTTTCACTTTAGTCAGAAGTTTGGCCAGCTGATTCATCAGAAAAATATTGTCTTGTTTTGTCATCTCTTAAGGATACCAAGCAGCTGATAGCAACTTTGCACATTTCTTTAGCATAGAGGGATTTTGTAGAATATACTCCTGATGGTTTCCTCTTTGCTGTTTCGTATTAGTTATCACTATTGAATCTTGAATACCTTGAAAATACGTCATTAATTTTTGTCCTCAGATCAGTGGTTTAATCCATGACACAGTAAAATAATATTATTAAGTCATGTTAATATTAAGATCTTCTTTGAGAAGACTAAATATTATTTTAAAGATTCAATTAATTCTTTCCTGCTAAGAAAACCCTGAGGACTCCCTGACTCTAAGATCTTACCCTGTAAATGAAACTGGGTGAAGACAAATTGCTTTGTGCTCACACTGCCCAGCAGCCTATTGGGGACATGGGGAAGTACGAGGTTTATTGTGAGGTTTAGGGGGGTTCCTGAGAGTGGAGCTAGCGCAGAGGAAGAGATAAATGGGACTCAAATGAGAGATTTCAATAAAGAAGAGCGTTGAACACAGAACAAAAAGCCAGAGCCAAAACGTGGAGTTGGGAGCAACTTGGGAGCTTATTGGGGAACAGCTAGTGGACTTGTGTGGCCAGAACACAGGCTGAGGCCCGAGGAGTAGAGGAGATAAAGCTAGAAAGTCAGGAGCACCCACACCTGGGATGATTCTGAATGCCAAGCCAAGGACCTCCTTCTGCAGGTGTAGGGAGGCTGGAGAGAGTTTTAAACAGGGAAGAAATGTTGCCACAAATGTGTGTTTGAGGAGCATTTGTTGTTTTTTTGCAGCACTGTGCAAGGTGGATCAAGGCTGGGGGTGCAGCAGGGAAATTGCGAGGCAGGGAGCCCAACTGGAAGCTGGTAGCGAAAGTCGTCCTTAGCTGCCATCAGTGGTGATGGGGTGGAGAGAACACGGGGCTTAGACTCAACACAATTTGGGGGCTGGTACTTGTGGGAGGTGGCAGCAAAGGGGAAGCAGGGGTGATGTCAAGATTGCAAACCTATGAGGTATCCATGGGAAACACCGAGCTGTGCTTTTGGCACTGATGCAGTGATTGGCCTACGGGTTTCCAGGAAGTGAAACTACCTGGAATCTGGAAAGGCACTTAGAGGCCACAAGTCACTGTGATCTGGGACAGAGGATTTCTCGGGCCTTGGAGAGATCAGCAGTTGCAATTGAGAAGGCAAATGGGGACCTTTACCTGCTTCAGGAACAGTGAGCTGCCCAGCTCCGGCCTTCCTCCCCAGCACACTGCATCGCTTCCTGGGAGCCTAGTATCCCTAAACAGGGCCCGTGGTGGGGCCCAGGGGACACTGGCTATGAGCTGGTGAAGAAGAGGCAGGCCCTGAACCACTCGCTCCAATTTCATCTGCCCACAGGTATAGATTTGTGGTATGAATTAGGTCGTGATTCTGGAAGGCCCAGAGAAGATAGTTCCGTGTTCAGATAGCCGTCCTGAGGATGGACTTGCTGTTCCCCTTTTTAACCAGCTGATTTATCCAGCTGTCCTTCACCCCCACCTGGACACAGGGTGATCCTCACAGCACACCCATAGCTCCCCGAGCACCACCTGAGCTTTGGAAGAAGGACTTGAGGAAGCCCCAGTAGTGGGGCCCTACCTCCCGCTTCTCTATGCCAACCAGAGCTCACGAAGGAACAGAGGAAATGGCATTTGTAAGATGCAAGAGTAGGGACTGAAATTTGCAGCTAGATAGGACATATTTGGGCAGAACTCCCGGAGAGGCCCCGTTTATCTCCTTTCCCTGCTCGGACTTCCCTTCAGGCCCCGAAATGTTCTGGAAAGAGCTCTGGTTTCAGGAACAGGAAGCATTCATGGCCATTGGCTCTGCGGCTCCCACTTTGCTGGGCTCCCCCTTTTCCACTTGAGCAGCTCACTCGTGTCTGTCTTAGACACTGTATCAGGATTGCACATCAGATTTTATTTGAACAAGAGTTTCCATGTGAGGAAAAAACAACTTGGGCAATATTTAAATTTAAATCACTACATTGTGAGTGACTCTCCAGTTAGAGTTCTGCATGCAAACAGCATGATGGGAATCTGTGAAGGAACAAACTTGAACAGGCTGCTTTTGGAGGAAGCGATTGAGAAGGTTGCCACAATTGAGCAACTTAGGGCTTGTTCCATGGCCTTTCTTACCAGCAGGGGTATTGTAACCATTCCTTTTTTGTAGAGTCTTTTGTTTCCAATATGGGGTCTCAGGCAGATTTACCTTGATCAGTTGCAAACAGACTTGAGGACCCCAGGACAAGAGGACAGATGGCACAGGCCTGAGGGGTCCCACAAGGACGACTAGATTTGTAGGCCCCCAGGTGGAACCTTCACATGCTCACCTAGCAGAGGGGGTTCTGGGAACAGGAGGAGATGGGGAAGGGCAGGCAGGGGGCTGTTTTTCTGAACACCCCCTCAGGCTCCCTGCCCTTCCCAGCATGGGGTCTCCCTCCCTCCTCCTAATTCTGATGGCCGCCTCCCTTTCCCCCTGGTTTCATTTGTGAGATTCAAAAAAAAAAAAGAAAAGTTTCTGGTAATCAACAGTTGGCTTTTGCTGATGCGGGATAAGAAAGAAAAACCAATAAACAAGGAATTTTTAGAGACTCCAAACCTCACATTCATGGTCAATTTAAGTTCAAGAAGGAGGACTTCTTAGTAGAAACTCATTTTTTTTTAATTGAGATGTAACTGACACATGAGGTAGAAATTTTCTTATAAGAAAATGTGAAAGAAAGAGGCAGACGGACACACACAGCGATGAAAAGGAGGGAAGGAGAGAGAAGCGAGCACTCAACCCACACGCGTGTGCACAACGGGTGGTTCTTTCTCTTGGAGTTCTAGCTCTGAGGGGTTTGGACCCCTCCCCACTGACAGTTCTGTTACCCAAAAAAACATCATGTGAAACTTCTGCTGATTCTGCCAATTATAAATGTTTAGGGGTGACGTGCACATTAGGTCCTACCTTCTTTGCAGTACCCCAGCCCTCCACTTCTCCCATTCCTCTGAATCCCTGCGGCATTGGTTACAGCACCCAAATAGCCTTTGGTTTTCTATCCTTTCATTATTTTTTCTTTTGTGTGCTTTATTTAGTTTTATCTTCCCAGCTAGCCCACGGGCTTAGAGACTGTGTTCTGTTAGGTACACAGTGGGCGGTCAGTTTGTGTTGAAGGGCTGACCTTTCACCGAAGTAGGTCACCTAACAGTAATTGTCTCAGTCGCCCCGAGTTCTCTAAAGAGCTTAGGGTGCCCCTTGAAACAAGAAAGGGTTTCAAAACAGGTAGACTGATCCTCCCTGTTAGAACCTGCTCAAGGGGCAATAGGTTGTCATTCCTTCCTGCAAACTCGGAGTGACTCCCATCCTGCATCTTGCAGGCTAAGAGGTGACAGCCCTGCAGTATTTGTCCCTTCCTTACTCTTACCTCTCAGGTCTGAGAATCAGTCTGCAGGGCCAGGGAGCCAGCTTGGGCTGCAGGAGCCCTGGTCCTGGTTAACTGGAGACATCGCAGGAACTTCTGTGCTCGCAATGAGGACCCTTGGAGGCTCTGCCATAACTCTGGAGCTTAGCGGGGAGGTGGAAAAGTGGAAACCGGAGTGGGATACAGAAAAACTGAGACTCAGAGGTTAATGAATGGGGCAGGAGGCAAGTGGACTGAGTTCACACAGATAACCCAGGGCAAGGTGAAGAAGAAAAGACCCACCACCTGCTCAGTTTCCCCCAAAATGTATTCCTTCCCCCTACACCCCTCCCCCCCTGCACACATAATGCACGTGCACCCTGGTCACCCACACAGAGCCCGCGAGCCAGCCTGAGAGTGAGCACTCTCACATGCTCTGAGCCTTGAGCAGTCAGGCAGGGAGGCCGGGCCACTGTGACATTACACAGTGGTCCCACAGTGATGGAATCGGCAAAGTCCCAGGTCTGTGGGGTTGTGTAGTGAGTAACAGACAGTTCCACCCCTGGAACCTCTAGAGCTGCCCACCACGTCCTCCTGCCCACCCAGCCATATGCCCAGTGGGAGGCCCTGTGCTTTTTTCAGCTCCTGCAAGTTCATGGGGTCAGGTCCTGGAAAAAGAGCTCTCTGAGTGTGGTCACCCTTCTCCTCCTTCCTTCCAATAGGTTCTTTACTAATCTACTCAGATACACTCTCTCCAAAGTGTCTGCTGTTCTGTGGAACCAGAGCCTGGCCCCAGACTCAGTTTCCGAAGGCCTTTAAGCTCAGTGAGTGTAATTTTATATGCATGTACCAAGTACTTTTTCTGGAGAAGAGTGACCCCAAAAAGCTTAGGGCCACTACACTAGAATATACCCTCATACCTGTCTCCAAGCCTGACCTAAATTCCTCTTGGGACAAGCTAAACTTACTTGCCTCTCTCATTTCTTTGTGCCTGTTTTTAGATTCTAAATTGTTTTTCACACACACACACACACACACACACACACACACACCCTCTCACATCTACCTAGAAGGTCCTCAGCTTTTTCTCTTACTATTTAAGTATGAGGTAAAATGGTGACATCAAGCATATTCACTTATTCGTTCATTCACTCATGTAACAAATAGTTACAAATTGCCTGTCCATCAGGCTTGTTTTGCGTTCTAGTCCAGGCCACCACCATCTCTCACCTGGACTTTTACAGAAACCTTTAGCCCAGTCTTTCTGCCTCTGCCCTTGTCTGCCTGTAGCCCACTGTCCCTGTGGGTGGGAAAGGGGTCTTCTTAGGGAGCAGGTCAGTTGATGTTGCCCTCCTGCTTAGAATTCTCTTTGGCTTTCCCTTCTTTCTCAGAATAAACCTCAACCCAGAGGAAGCCGGAATGGCTCAGTGGGTTAAACACTTGCTTTGTAGCCCCGGGGACTGATGATCGAATCCCGACCCCGGACCGTGAGGACCCATATGCTGAACTGGGGTGTGCAGGAAGCCCCCAATTCAATTCTTACCCCCGTCCCTGTTTGGCTCCTGGCTTGAGGAGGTGTATCTCCCATGTGGAAGGCCCCAGCCCAGTTCCTGCCCTGCACAGCCCCCACCCACCTGTGTGGAACAAAACCATGTCAGAAAACTGATGACGTACACCTATGGAGACTGCTCTGGGCCCTCCCCCTTCTCTCTGTCTCTTTCAAAAACAGTAAGATAAAAAATAAAAATAAATAAAAAACCTCAACCCAACTCTTAAAACAGGGATGTTCAATCTTTTGGTTTCCCTGGGCCACAATGGAAAAAGAATTGTCTTTAGCCATCCATAATATACACTCACCCTAATGATAGCTGATGAGCTAAAAATAAAATCACACAAAAAAATCTCTTAATGTTTTAAGAAAGTTTATGCATTTGTGTTGGGTCATATTCAAAGCCACACTGGGCCGCATGTACTCATGGGCTTGCCCTAAAGTAACATACAAAGCCCTGTCTAGCCTCTCTCTAACCTCATGTCCTGTGCCCTCGCCCCCTGTCTCTGCTCCAGCCACTGCAGCCTCAGGGCCTTTGCACTAACTGCTTCACTTACTTGGAATGGTCTTCCCTGGTCCCACACGGCTGACTCCTTGTCATTTCAATCTCAGCTTGAGGGTCATTTCCACGGACAGTAAGCCTTGACCACCCAGTTTACAGTAGCCACTCAGTCATTTGCTATTTCTTTAGCCCCTGGTTTTTTTTTTTTGGTTTTTTTTTTTGTTTATTTATTTATTTATTTATTTTTGACAGAGCGTGAGAAAGAGAGAGAGAGATACAGAGAGAGAACTGAACTGGGGGAGCTCCCAGTTCAGCATATGGTTCCACACGGCCGGGGCCGGGATTTGATCCTCGGTCCCCGGGGCTGCAAAGTGAGCGCTTAACCCACTGAGCCATCCCGGCTTCCCCAGCCCCTGGTTTAATTCTCTGCATAGTTTGTCTTATCATTTTACTATTTATTTACCTTGTTCATTGTCTCCTTCCACCAGAACAAAAGTTCTAAGAGTTTAGAATTTTTGTGTTTAACTTGTTGCTGTATTCCCAGAACTGGGCACATAGTAGATACTCAGCAAAAATCATTATTGGATAATCACGTGAATGAAGGGATGGAAGCATGTATCAGTCACAGTAGTTAAACACGATAGAGAGCAGTATTTTTAGAATCAACCTAAGGTGGTGGAGCTGTTTGAAATCCGTTGTGAAATTGCCCTGTGGTGGTAGATCATACTCTGGCAAATTACATCAACTACCTTAGGCCTTGCCTCTTCCCAGAGACTTTAGTTCAGCAAGGAGCTGATAGAGCATAAGGTTAGGCCACTGTGTTAGATCCCAAACTAACTCCACCTTTTCTTCACCGCTCTATTGCATCCTGTGCTGGATGGAATTTCTTGGGCACAAGTTTTGGCCCCAGGGGCCTATGGGCCTAACACTGGGAAGAACTGTCAGTTAATCATCAGGCCATAGGGGACTGGGGCCAGTACTGAATGAGCCCATCTGGAAGGCAGAGATCGGTGGCAGCAGCAGCTCTAAATGGGGGCCCCTTCCTCCTGGAGCCCCCGTCTGTTAGTCTCTTTCCTGCTCTGAGTAGGCCAATGGTGGTGTGGGAGGTCGGGGGAGGAGGGAGGCAGGAACGTTACACTCTGGGTGCTGCATTGTTTTACCTCTTTGAATCCTCTTTGAATATCTCACCCTGTGAGATAGTTTACTATTTTCTCCATTTTAAATATATGAATAACCTAGAGTTCACATGTAATGGACCCACGGTCCTGTGGAAGATAACTGTCAAGCCAGAATTGGAGCTCAGGTCCTGTGGTGACAAAGGCCTTGCACTTGCAACACCTCTTCTAGGACAGGAAAAGGAGTCTAAACCCGTCCTCTAGGTTTGGAACCTAGAAGTTAATAGAAAGGGGACGCTGATGGTCTTCTGTACGCACTGTTGTATTTGAAAGGCAGACACTGAATCATAACCCAAGTAAATGGTTTGGGGACCCAGAGCTCAGAGAAGAAGAACGTGTCTTGGGGAAGGGACTAGAAGCAGTGGCTGTGGGGTTGCAGTCAGGGATAGCAGCAGGTCGTACATGAAAGTGACCGTGTCCCTCTTTCCGGTCTCCCTTCATAGAGGAAGGGAGTCACATGCCCTGAGGGTTTTGGAGCCTCTAATTTACAGATGTGGAAACTGAGGCCCAGGAAAGGTAAATGATTTCCCCAGTGTCACATAATTAGTGGGAAGTGAGTTCTAAAACCCAGACACACTGAGACACAGAACAGCACTTTTCTCTACTGTCCCCCAAGCCTTGATTTACAGAAAGGAAGTAACAGAAATGTAGGGGTGCCCACTTAGAATAATCCAGACTCCTGGGTTGAAGAGAACCCATCATGGGGTAAAGGCAGAGGAAATGAAGATGACCTTGAAGAAAGGGCTTGTGGGAACTCACTCCAGCATCACAGGATGAGAAGAACAGAGCGTTCTATGAAACCAGGCATCTCCTAGCAGTAAAACCACAGCCCGCACCCAGCCCTCGCTCTCCTGGGCCTCTCTCCCACAGGGTCTGAGTGTTCATTTATAGTGTCAGTAGGGTCCCAGGGGAGGAAACACAAGAAGTTAGGACTCGCAGTGCTAATTCCCAGGCTGATCTCCAGCATTGTCCAGACAGAGGGTGAGGAGAGATGGTTGAAGGGAGATACAAGCTGTGTAGGAACGAGTTCTCTTTTCTCATTTATTCCTTGAAAACGAAGGTGCTTGACCAAGGCAGGAGACAGTGTCCCCCTCCCCACTCCCCGTACCTTCGGTGGGCTATCTTGGTGGAGCCCATTACCATGTGCCAAAACTGCCTTTCCATCAGTTACTGTCCCAGGAACCCTGGGCCCCTGACGTTTAATTGTGTCTCAGCTAGTGCGTCACTGGCAGCCAGCCCCCTGATGTGCAAAAACAGATGCAAACTAATGCTCCCATCCTAAATCTGGGAGCAGGTTGCCCCTGCCACTGAGTACCTGGCTAGGCCTGGTTACTAGGGTGATGGGATGGTTTCCATGGCCTCCCAGTGACTAAGCCCCACAGAGACAACAACAGTCTCTCAAGGAAATGAGGGTCATTTTTGTATCGTTTTGTCTCCACGGTTGCTCTTCCTGAAAGCAAAGCTCCCTGGGCCCAAGGTATCTGACCCCTGTGGGTGACGATAAGCCCACAGTCTGGGGCTTGGGCCTCTGGTGCTGACGTGGCGGGCAGAGTTTTGTCTTCCCTCATAGTGATCCTCAGTCTCCTGCTCATGGCCTCAGCTCTCCTCTCCTGCTCTTTCCTTTTCTGACCTCAGGAGCTTTGCCTTCCCTCAGCTCTAGGCTGACCAGTCGTACCTTTTTAAACGGGACAGAAAACAACAGTACTGTCCCGTTTCAAATGGTACATGTGATCAGCCTAGTCTCACTGGGCTAAATTCAGTTACGGTAGGCTGGCCGTGCGTACTATCTGAAACAGGACAGTATCATTGTTTTCTGTCCCATTTAAAATGGTACATCTGAGTCAGCTGGGCCACGTCAGGACGCAGGAACCCGCTTTTCACTATTGAGAGCAATCTTCCTTTCTGAGCCTCAGCCCGTTTTGTGCCTTGGGCTCGCCGCTATCAGGGACGACAGGTGGGTCCCGTCCTCATTCAGCCTTGAGCTGGTTAGGACTGAAGCGTCCTGCTCGCCCTTTCTGAGCACTCCATTCACGCCTTGCATCGGCACTGACCTCTGCCCTTTCCCCACTGGAGTCCGTTCCTACAGGGTGGCCAGAGGACTGATCCTCTTCCTCTGGACCCACAGCCAGATGGTTGTCTAGCTCGGACTGTTACCACAGAACTCCTGCCTGAGAAAGGACGCCGCTTGTTCAGCACCCTGGTGTTCTTACTCCGGGAGCTGTAGAGGCTGCTTTCAGAGACCTGTAAAGCCCTCGTCCTGCCCACAAAACCCTCCGGGGGCTCCTCTCCAGTCTCACAGTTACCACCTGGGCTCCCTGATGCCCACTGCTCTTTTGGGACAAGAATCCAAGGGGCAGGAGCTCTTACAGGCAGGACAAAACAGGAGGTGGCCCTGGTAGTTCCACAGTGGCACAGGGAGAATGTTCATCTGTGCACATGGAGTGTGTGTGTGTACATCTGTACACCTTTCAGGGATGCTCTTTGTAAAGAGTTTGCGGAAGCAGTTTGGATGTGAATATACCATATATATGGATGTTCTGAGAATGGGATTTTAGGAGATACGCATTGGCCAGCTCACTGATGCATTAGCAAAAGTAAGAAATGTGGGGGCACCCCGATGCCTAATCAGCAGGAAATCCTCACTGTATTTCAATAATTCAGCTTTTCAAAGTGACTTTTTGGGGATACCTTGATAGCTCAGCAGGTTGAGCGCTTGCTTTGCAGCTGTGGGGTCCAGGAATAGAGTCCCAGTCCCGCCCTGACCCGTGTGAACCCATGTGCTGAACTAGGGTGTGCTTCCCATGTTGGAGGCCCCCAGTTCAGTTCCTACCGGGACATGCTTCCCATGCAGGAGCCCCCCTGCCCCCCGGCCCAGTTCCCACCCTGTGCAGCCCCATATCCACCTGTGTAGAATGAAACCATGTCAAAAACTGATGATGTACAACTATGGAGACTGCCCTGGGTGCTCCTGCTTCTCTCTGTCTTTGTGTCTCTGTCAAACAATAAAAAAATAAATAAATCTTTTTTTTTTTTTTTTTAAGTGACTTCTTGTGAGGCTGGTCTGCCAAGGCAAGAAGCCTCAAGTGAGAATCAGACACAAAGACTGGCCTTGACAGCAACTTGTCTCTCTCCCTATCTCCCTTTCTCTCTTTCTCCCTCTCTCTCTCTCCCTTGCTTGCTCTCTCCCTTGCTCCCTCTCCACCATCTCCCACCCCCAGGTGAAGTACTCAAGTCATTAGAGTACAACCAAGGATCTTCTCAGATCTTGAAATGCACTTTTGAAATATTTTCTTGGGTTTTTAAACATGAACAGTGGCTGTGTAGTCGGGATATAGATCTGAGATCGGTCACAGGGAGACCAAGTTAAAAGTGGCTTCTACAAGGTAGCAGCTAATTTCTCCCACCCAAGTAAAGGGCTCAGGGGACGGCTATGATGGCCCACAATCGCCAGGGACCCACACCTTCCCTCTTGGTGCTCCGGCACTTTCAATAGGCACCGTCCTTCTCATGGTCCAAGGTGACAGTCCCGTGAGCAGGAAGGAGGGGAGGGAAAGGCCCACCTGGAACGTACTACCCCAGTTCCAGTGGTGTCCCGTCAGCCGGGACTTAGTCAGAAACCACAAAAGAGGCTCAGATTTTGAGCTAAGTGAATACCTACACAACTAAAAAGTCTACTTCTATATAAGGAGGGAAGAATGGATTTGGAGAAATAGGACCTTCACCTCTCACTATCTCCCATGTTGTTGTCACACAGGTACTAATTACTGGGTTCCTGGAAAGTTCTGTCTGGTTGTTAACAGCTGAGGACACAGAGATAAATCAGAGAGAGCCCCTCTGGCCTTACAGTCAGGCGACCACCCTCTCAGATGTTATTCCAACTAATATTATTTGCATCCACATTATTTTTTTTAGCAACTCACATTTTATAAGAAAGGCCAACTTTAATTAGAAAAAGAAGCACTCAATAATCAGCAATAAGAATTTTTAGCTAAATATTTTCACTAATTTGATACATTTAGTTGCTTATCCCCATTGTATTTCTTAGGACCGCACACATCACCCAAAATGAAAAAAAAACAAAAACCAACTTTATTGGGAAATAAGACTACAGTCCTTGCAGTTGCATTACCCATAGCTAGAATTTCATAGAAAGAGGTCTCTTTAAGGGGGAAGTGGGGGAGACCATAGTTAGAAGAGACCCAGGAGTGGAGAAGTGGGGGAGAGCGTGCCTAGGTCCTTTCTTTACATACACCCTGCCCTTTCCTCGACACTGTGGTCCATATTGGTCTTCTCCCTCATGTCCTCAGCCACCGACATAAATGCTGCTGGTTCTGCAGGCCCCGCCCCAGGCCCCCTTTTCCCACAGAACCTTCCAGTCCTTTGCATTCACTTGCCTTTTGTCAAACCCACACTGTTTAGCTCTTATATCCCATGCACACTCCAAGCTTTTTAAGGAACGGGGGCCTCCGTCACAGCAGAGCTGGGCATACGCAGTTCTTGAGTAGGTCCCATCAAGCTGCCATATTATACTGCTCCTGAAGCATGGTGGGGAGTTTGGGTGATGAATGTGGGCATGAGGTCTGAGGTGGGCAGATCCCTTTGGGTCAGGGTCCCCATCCAGCCTCACAGCGAGCCCAAAGGCCCCCATGAGCTGGCGCTGGGCCTTCAAGGTCAGATTCGGTTGGGATGAGTTAGCAGAGGCTTCCCAAGCAGCCCAGTTCCATTATACCAGAACATGAAATTCTCCTCTTCCTTTAAAAGCCAGTCATAGAACATAGTGGTTCTGCTTCAAAGTTGCAAGTGTGTTTTTCTTTCTCAAAAGTAAAAGGAAAAAAAAAAGATCAGATTCTTTTGCTCTCCTCCTCCTTAATCTGTTCCAAATGAGAGCTTTGAAGAGGGAAACTCCCCAGAACCTACTCTGTTCAGCAAATTGGTTTCTGCTGTGGAGTGGGGCTGGCGTGGGGAGTGGAGTTAGGAAAATATATGAAACCTGACATAAAGGGTTCGGTTTGTGTTTGGAAAAGGATTCGGGTTGTTTTCAGGTTTTGAGTTACCGCCTGGGCGTGTTTGAAGCAGCAGAAGTGAGCGGCACCTCGACCCACGGCCCCGTGGCCTCTTCCTTCAGCTCCTGCCTGGGCCAGTCCCTGCTAAAGATGCCTTGCTTGGCAGGCTGACCAGGAAACCTTCCTTCATAAATAACTCTCCCGGGGAGACAGGAGTGATAACAGACATTTTAAGTGGGAGCCGAGCTGCCTTAAAGCACTTAGGGAGAGGTTGTGCCCAAGTCTGGCTCTGGAATTTTCCTTGCCAAGTCAAGTGAACACTCTTCAAGTTTTCAGTTTGGTTACTCTAATTTTATTATTTCTCTAACCTCTCTCACCAGCAGGATGATTGAGGCTCTGATTGTGAGTCCTGTTTTTATTTTTCATGTTCTATTTTTATACTTGGAGCTGTGGTTATAAAATATACACTCAAAAATGTTGGCTCTGTACCCACAAGACCCAGGAGGCTATGCAGATGCACTGTGTCAGGGCTGCACCCAGCAGTGCCCCTGGCCTTTCAGGGGAAGGGGGAGGGGCGTAGCAGTTGCTGTACAAGACTGGACCCACCTTGAGCAGCATTTTGGCCTAGTATTTTAGATTTTGACTCTGAGTCATTGGCAGGAATATTTTTCTGCTGGCTTCCCAAGTACACAATGAAAGGTCAGAACCCTTAGAAGTAGAATTCCTGGTTTCAGATAAAAGGTTCATTCATCTCCATATGTACAATTCTCCTGCCTTCCCCCCACCCACCCACCCATCTTCCTTCACCATCTATGCAGGTGCAACAGTGAATGTTGCATTTGCCAGCATTTGCTGGAAATGGTGGTCACGTTCATGTAGCACTCAGAGAATGAGCAGATACCTTCCCAGATGTTGACTTTCCAACTCCAGCCCCTCCCTCTAGCCTCTTGCCTCCTCTTTTCTCCCAGGCTCCGCCCTGCCCTTGCCTTCCTCCAACCAGAATAGATCTAGGAATCTCCCAGCATTTTCTTCCACCTCAGCTACAAGTAGCTCTGGGTCTTTTTGAACAGACTTCTCCATAAATCTTAGATTGTTTTTCATCTTTGAAAAAGCCGCTTCTATCAGCCAGTCATTATTCACATGTAAGGGGCAGGGAAAAATTCACCAAATTTCAAACTTCAATTCTTTTCACTCTATTTTAAAACATCCATTCCCCCAGAAACCACAGCAATTAAAAATAAAAAATCAGGGGAAAGCCGGGACGGCTCAGCGGGTTGAGCGCTCGCTTTGAGGCCATGAGGACCGAGGATCGAATCCCGGCTCCGGCCCAGGCAGGACCCACGTGCTGAACTGGGGAGTTCCCACAGTTCGGTTCTCTAACTGTCTCTGTCTCTGTCTCTCTCTCTATCTGTCAAAAAGTAAAATAGAAATAAATATG
>PVKE010026143.1:0-22506 GCA_004027555.1 Craseonycteris thonglongyai
TTTATATGTGTCTGTCTACATTAACTTTTTTAAATGAATAATATTTATAATCTCTTAATACTTATAGATTAAAATTTAAAAATGGAAATAGAATTGTAAACTTATAAACTTCTGAAGTGCTGAGAGTGGTCCATGATTTGGGCTCCTTTCCTTGCCTACAGTCAGAGCTGCATTGGGTAGACTGCCAGATACAGACACTGCTACATTTTCTTTTAGCCCGTGAGCTATATGTGGTCATCAATCTTACTTCTAAATATTGAACAGAATGCAGGTGTTTTTAAGACTAAACTAAGACAATACTAGCAATGTTCAGCAAATATTGTTTTGAACGTGTGTGCCAGAGACTGTACTGATAACAGAAAGCAGAAAGAGACATACTGCATTAGTGTTGCTTATAATCTGACAAGGGAAACAAAGACTAATCCAAATAACTACATAAAATATACATATACAAATCTGATAAATAAACTTTCACCCACTCATTTTAAATCTATTGATTTTCGAACTCCATTCCTTCCACTCCACTGTATGTAAGAAAGTGCTGCTTCCTCCCCTATTAATTTATTTCTCTGTTGACTCAGATTCTTATTTTATTCAAAGGGTTATAATTCATTACTCTAGTACTTACTTTAATGATCATAATGGCCCAAATGTGACAAAGGGAGCCCTCTTTGAGTTGGCTTCTTCGTCCTTTTGACATGCCCCTGTCCCAGACTTGGAATTAATCATTTCTGACTAATTTCTGCAAACAAACCTGTTTCCTTTTCAGTAGAGAACGAATTTAGAAACCAGTGAAAAGTGTTTTGTTTTTGTTTAAGTGCATATTTTTACTTATTTTTCCCCAAAAATATTATCCAACAGAATGAAAGAGATGGTGGGTTTCTAAAATCCTCAGACTTTTAACAAAAAGGAAATACAGTAGACTCTCTGTTAAGCAGAACTCAAGCAACCAGCACTCTCAAGCAGCCAGAAAAAACAATCAAAAAAATAAAACTACATTTATCCGTCATGGGTGCCAGTTCACTGAGAGTCTACTGAACATTGTGAAGCAGCTTCTTTTCACTAAGAGCACTCTTCTTGTAGCTGTTATTTCCAGACTGCTCCAGGGAGCTCCGAGGGGAGAACAGGAGCTGCTGAAGCTGGGAGTGGGGAAGGTGTGTTGTTTGGGAGTGAAAAATGAGATTTGGTTCTCTCAGGTACACTTAAGTAGCTTTAATTTTATGTGTATATACACATGCACAAAAGAGTTTGTTAAAGAATTCTACAGTCAAAGTAAGTTTTTAAACCAGTGTCCTACAACATTAATTTTTCACAGTTTATACAAAGATTGATAGTTTTGTTCTGCGGTAATACCAAGTAGACTGATCATTCACCTCTGGAATATCAATTCAGCTTTTCATGTAGAAGTGGGATTTCGTCTTCTACTTTGTCATGTTTGCTACATTTGACCAAGCAAGCCAGTAGTTTTCCCTTGTGGGCTTCAAATACAAACTTGAATACTAATTGGATATACTGACTGAATTCAGTAGCCTACAAGTTTTCAAATGTAACTTATTCACCAGGCAACTATGATTATTTTTATTATTCAAATCATATAGTCATGTATTTGCATATATGATAAAATAGGCCTGTAGCTGAAAATGCTGCAGCCATTCTACAATCTAGGGCTGAGCCAGGAAATAAGAGTATACCTTTCCGTAGCACCCCCGTCCCCTGTGCTGTGGGTTAGCCTCACTAGTTGTGATCTCTTCCCACAGAGAGTTGCACAGTTCCTTATATCTTTACTGACTAAAACTTAACGCCTCTCAGTTTGTTGATTTGGGTAAATGCTTTTTATATAAAAACCCGTAATAAAATCAACCTTTCATTTGAAATGCTTTCTTACACAAAAAGCACTTATAGATCTGTCACAAATTTGTTAACATCATGTACAATGTAAAGAAGAATATTACTTTATAGACAGCTTAAATATTCTATCATTACAATTAGAATCATTGCCAAAAATCCTGTTAGAATATGTTATTTACTTGAAAACTAAGACAAATAATACTTTGTCCTTTAAATTGTAGGTTGTACTTATTAAATCATATTTTATTATTTTCTGATCAAGTCCCTAGTTTATTTCAGATGGAAAGTATTTTAAAGACAACATTTAATAAATAATTATGTTTATTTTAACATTGAATTTATGAAAGCATCATGTGTTCATTAATCTACCTTCTTATTACATATGAAAAAACAAAAGCCTAATAATATGTCCTAAGTTAGATATCTAATAAGTTTTGCAGTTAAAACTAGAACCTTGGCCTTTTCATTTACTTTTTAATATATTTACCACTACATATCTGACATTTTCATTTGAGCACTTATTTCCCTGCAAAGAGAAGATAATACAGAGAATATGTTTATAAATTCCACCTGAAAGATCTGGCTCAAGGAAATCATCAACAATATGTGGAAAAATCTATAATAATCTAATAATTTTCAGTGAAAAATTGTTTTATTTTAATTGTTTAAATTGGATTATCTTTTTTTTTTTTAAGATTTATTTTTATTGTTTGAGAGAAGTTGAGAGAGAGAGAGAGAGAGAGAGAGAGAGAGAAGTAGGGGAGGACCCAGAGCAGTCTCCATAGTTGTACATCATTGGTTGTGGCATGGTTTTATTCCATACAGGTGCATGTTGGGCCACGTGGGTGGTAACTGCACTGGGGGCCTCCTGCATGGGAGGCAAAAACCTTCACTGCTTAAGCTAGGGAGTTACTGGTTGTGCCATAGTTCAACATATGGGTTTGCATAGGCCAGGGCCAGGATTTGATTCCTGGACCTTCCATTTGTAAGGCAAGCACTCAACTTGCTGACTATCACAGCATCGCAGTGATACGTTATTTTAAATAACAGTGAATCCTTTCCAAAAAGTATGTGGTCTTTCAATTATTACATAAATATTTTCTTCACATTGTTAAGAAATGGATGCCAATATATGCTTTTTAAATTATTTCAAATTTCTCAGAATTGTTCAAATTGAAACATCTTTGATAATGTAATGTATAGTTATATTAAACTGTATAGTCAAGTTGAGAACATGTTGGTCATAAAGCCTATATACATTTAAACAAATTATTTTTTTTTCAGCAAGTTATCTTACTTCAGTACATACTTTATAGTATTAAAAAAAATAAATAAAACATGGCATTAATCTAGTGTCAAACCATAAAAACTATCATTTATGAAAACAGTATTGAGAACTGGCAATGTTTAGCTGAGGAAAGAGCTTATGAAACTTATTTCATATTAAATTAAGTTTTTTAATATTTGAAGAATTGTTATGTGTAAAAACAAGTGCATTTGTTTCCTCTTACCTTAGAAAGCAATACTGATTTAGGTCCCAGTGAACAGGATGTGTAGGGATCAGATTTGGTTTGAAGGTAAGGAAAACATTTGTAAAGCAACTAAATCTTTTATATGAAATTACTGGGCCACCTTTTATGTACCAGGCTCCTTGTATTTTTGAATTATCGTTTGTTGTCCCTATAGCAACCTCACCTTGCAAGGCAGATACTATTTGCTCCATTTTATGGTAAAAACAAGCACAGGAAAATTTTTCCAAGTTCATATAGTATATAAATTCTGAGCTATGATTGAAACACCAGTCTATTTGATTCTAAAACACCACTGCTATTTAAAATAAGTTTTATGTTGTTTAGGTTAGTTAGGCACCGGATAAGAGTTTGGTCTAGATTGCTAAGAAATTTTTCCTAAACCAAAAATTTTGTTTGAGCGTATCTTAAATTTGTATAATTATGTGCAATTAAAATTAATATTCACAATTATGTTTATTTACTTTTATATGTTAAAGAGCTAGATGAAAATTAAAACATTTTTTGTACTTAACACAATTTTATGTGTAAAATACATTTTCATCTATAGCACATACGATATTTTAAGTTGTTTATATTTATAAATATATTGGATAAACTCCAGAGATGAATTCAGATCTCAAAATGAATTTTTAAGTCTACATAGTACATATAAACAACAAGACCTGAATTAAGGTGAATACCAGAGTAAAGCAAAAAGGGAAGGAGGTAGAAAAGAATAAAGGGTATCAAATATATGCTGACAGAAGGAGATCTGATTTCAGTGGTGAATACACAATGTAGTATACTGATGGTGTATTATAGCATTGTATACTTCAAACCTCTATAATTTTATTAACCAATATCACTCTATTAATTTTAATAATTTTTTTAATTTCTAAATTTATTCACGCATCAGTTGGATGACAAATTATATTACCTGCAAAACATATATTACTACCCTAAAAGTACAAACCACAAATTTAAGTTTATAATATTCATAACACAGTTCATATTGTTACTGATTATTTTTCGCATACCCCTCCATGGCCCAGCATGTACCCCCAGGGGTACATGTATCACTGCTTGGGAACTGATGGCTTAGAAGATGTAATATATGTGTATTTCTTTTAATCAAATATAGCAGTTAAAGCTCTCAACAACTCAGACATAGAAACTGATAAATGTTTAAACAATTCCTTTAGAAAAATTGGTAAAAAATAAATATCACATTCAGGTGAAAGCCCTAAATATCTATCTATCACTTAGAAGCTTAGGTTTCTTGAGAAGAATTTCAGATTCTCCGTGTGAGTGTCCAGAGGCGGCTTTGAACTGCTGCATGGAGATCTAATTACACAGTTTGGAGCTGTGGAACCACTCCTACCTACTCCAGATTACATTCCTTGGTTTATTTGCATAATTTAATTTATGAAAACTGTCAGTAAATTATACAGTTTTCTTAAATAGTTAGCATGAGATAAATTTACCCTATTTGAGGTAGTTTTGTGTTTACATGGATATCTAATTTAACCAGGTTTTTTTAAGCTAAAAGATATGCTTCAATAATTTAGTTAGTTGCAAGGAATATCTAATAATAAATGCTAGTCATTATACCCATTATTAATAAAAAATATAATTTTTAAATTTATTAGTTCAGTTCTATTTTTAGTAATATTTTATTGATGTAATCTAAATATACTAGTGTCAAATTTTCTACTATAAGAATAAGTTAGCTTCATACCGCATATTCTAATACAGGTGTCAGTAAAAGTATTAACTCAGACTATATCCTATTATGATTTATAAACTTTTAAGTTCAGATCTCTTCCCAAAAAATGCAGAAAAATAAATGGCTTTTGTGAAAACTGGCCATTTTTAACATTGGAATTTTAGCGATTATTTATTGAGTGCCCACTGATTGAGTGATAGCTGGGAAAATAGTATGGGGGCTAAAAAGATGATCTCAAATTTAGTAAGATGTAAACTTGCCCTCAGGTAACACCCAAAGAGAGAACATAACTTGATGGAAAGTTGCCTTTGGAATGTTAAATATGAGGCTAATTCCCTGTTCTGCTCTTGAATGACTAAGAACTTATTGAAACTCTGAGCTTCAGTTTTCTCATGTGTAAAATACTAGTAGAATTGCCAGCCTAATTGTGTTGTTAATAATAAGATACATTCATGGCAACTAGTACTGGGCCTAGCAATGTAAAGTTGGTAAGCACTTAATAAATTATGTCTTTTATTCTTAGTCCTTGTAATTATTAACAACAGTGGAGAGACCTGTGTACATCTGGAAATAACATAAGGCACAAGTATGAACAAAGCAGTGGTAGGAGTGATTAATTTTCCCTGGAGGTTTTGGAGAGGCATCATTAGAACTAGCTTTAAAGGTTCTGCAGAAATTTCCACAGATGGTGGGACAACCATATATATGTGACTTATGTGTGTGTGTGTATAGATAGATAGATAGATAGATATAAATTTGCTTTTTAAACTAAAAATTACTATTAAAATATTTTTATATGCATTAACCTAACAAACCTCAATTAAAAATATAAACAGGGGAAGCGGGGATGGCTCAGTGGGTTAAGCGCTCACTTGCAGCACTGGGGACCGAGGATCGAATCCCGGCCCCGGCCCGTGTGGAACCATATGCTGAGCTGGGAGCTCCCCCAGTTCAGTTCTCTCTCTGTCTCTCTGTCTCTCTGCCTCTCTCTCTCTCTCTCTCTCTCTCTCTCTCTCTCTCTCTCTCTCTCTCTCTGTCAAAAACAATAAAATAAATAAATCTAAAAATATATATATAAACAGTTTTATAAAACTATTAAAAATTACCAACATTATTGACTTCAACCTACTGTCCTAGTCTTATTATAATGACACATGCCCATTTAACTGGTTTTAGTTACCAACAGTGTTTCTAAGATAAGTTTGGAGTTATTCCTGCCAAATGAAACAATCCTGTGCTCTCTGTTGGTTATAATTTTCATGTGAGTCTATTTGAATTAATTAACCATATTAATAGACCGTAAAATCAAGTATGCTTATAGAGACCCAAAACCTGGTAATGGCTTCTGTTGGAGCCTCAAGACAGAAAATTCTTAATAAGAAAAAGAGTTTATTTTACTAAACAAGACATGATGGATTCTCTAATAAAAGGAAATTGCTACTTTAAGTTGTAACTAATATTTTTCTTAGCTGCAGTAGAAAATAATTTGCAAAATGATAAGTTGACAAGTCAGACTGAAATAATGAAGATATAGAGTCATATTCTATTTTTCCTTATGTTCTCCATATCTGTTATTTCAACAGGATTTAGATAATGTGGCATTTGAATATTGAAGAATAAAAATCTGGTTGCATTATAAAACGATAGCCCACCTGAAAAATGATCTTGTGGCTACACTGGTTATATAAAATACCTTAGTATTCCTTGACATTTCATATGTATAGGTAAATAAAGATTGGTTATTAGGGAATTTTAAAAATCATTTTTGTAGTGGTGGTTTTATTTATGTTTCCTTTTATGCTTCTTTTAATTTGGAAGAAGAAATTGGTGGTAATTATTCACTAATTTCACACAATAGTGCAGTAGTCCTCTCAGTTGTTGTTAATTCATTTTCTATACTCATCCTTAGATATTCTTTCTCAGTTATATTTAAGGGAAGATGTAGAAATCTATTTTAACAAGCATCAGCAGTGATTCTGAGGAGTGGTTCCTGGGCCTCAGGGTAGGAAACTTTGAAAGAGAATCCAGCCTGCACCCTGATTCTGCAGCAGGATGGGGCTGATTACAATTGATTCTTTCTCGCTATAACAGTAGTGTTACAATTTAGAACCTTGGAACATAGTTATCATTGTATCCCTGGCGCTTAGTACATTACATGGCATTCAGTAGGTACTGTGTAAATGCAAGGGCTGTCCAGGAAGTATCTAGCCATGTAATATGAAAAATAGGGGCATTTAATGGCTGGATTTTTTCTGGACAGTCCTTGTATCTTTGGATGCATGAATGAAGGAGACCCACTAGCTCTACATGAAGCATTCCTGTGTTAGCCACACTTCATCCATATTTTGGGTCAGCTGCCTAAAAATTATGTGTCCAGTTTTAATCTCCTTTCCTAAATTGTGCATGTCTTTCATAGACAGGACCGTGTCTTGTCCATTTTCATGTCTCTCCTTTTAAAAGTGTTTTACCCATACGTGTATATGGCACTAAATATTTATCAAGTAGAAAATATATATTGTTCTTATTTAATCCATCATACTAGATTATCATCTCCATGACATCAGGGAACTCGTCTCTCTTTTTTACAGCAGTTTTTCTTGGGGTTTGTTAATGACGGTACTCAGAAATGTTTGAGTGAATGAATACATTTTAAAAATAAGAAACTTCATTTTAATTGAGACTTAAACATTTTTAATGTTGAGATTTATGGAGGCTTTATGTGTTACACATTTATATATATATATATGGAAAAAAATCAGCCTTACCCTTTAAAAGGAAATTCACAATTGAGATATCCCTACCTTTTGTAACGGACAGGGTAAGAATTTGACAGATTCTGAACTGATGAGACTTCAGCAGGTCATTACAGTTAACAGAATTTTCTATCTAACTTTGTTTTATACAACTTTTGTCAATAATTATGAGACTGTCACAGTGATATTAAATGGTAGTCTCTTGACATCTTATGAGGTAAAGCTGTTTCCCCAGAAAGCTAGAGAGCCTATCAAAATCAGGTTTGGTTTTTTTAGTTGAAAATAGGGAAAAAATAGAATTTTCCAGTATCCATGAAACTTTCTGAAATTGATTTTATTAGTGCACTCTTTAGAAATATTCTTGTGATCATTATTTTTAAAACACATGAGTAGCAACAAATAAATTAGAACTCTGGCAGTGTGAAATCTTAAGCTTTTTATCTTTGAAGGCTATGTAACTTATGTCACATCTTCTTGATGACTTGCAGTGCTTGTTTTATGTTCTCTGAATACTTTGGAGGTTTTCCATTGAGGAATTTCTGGTTTTCTCTCCATATTATCTCCTCTCCTTTACTTTGAATACACCCTAAAAGAATATTAGTTATTTAAGCATTTCAGTTTCTTGAATGATTGTTATTTAAGATTTTATACTACTGTGATTTTAATCAGCATCCCCTATGTGGAACATGTTCTTTGACAAGATTATAAACATAAGATTTCAATGGGTTAGTAATGTAGCATGTGCTCTATATCTATGTCACTCTCTCTTTTGTGGTCAAATCCCAGACTTCCTCCTCTTTTCCTACTTTTGTGGTAGTCCTCAAAATTATCTTCTCCTTTACTTAGGTCAACTCAGATGAGCCTCTTACTTCCATGATCCAAAACATTAGATTGCATATCCTTCTATATGTGCAACCTGCAAATAAAACCAAAGTTCTAGCTTCCAGGAAAACATAACAGAATATTGGGAAATATTGGGATGAAGAAGCAAGAATTAGGACTGTCCCATTGCTGAGGCTTAAGGGAAATGCTGTGGTGACTCCAGAGAGATTTAGAAATGTCAGTCTGACTGGAAACTGAGGCTAGAACTGGTGTGTAAGTCATCCAAAGCATCCACGCTGATATCAGATTGAGAAAAATGTCAAAGTTATCTAAAGATGCTTTTATTCATACCACAACAACTTTAAAAACATCAGTTGCCCATATGAAAGAACAAAATTATTTTTTTATTATGGCATTTGGGAAGGCTGGGGTTGAGCTGAATGTAGGAGGGAAGTGAAGGCCAAAGAAGAAACAGCCCAGAGGAGAGAAGGCAGGCACTGATAAGCAGCTCCTACAGGAAGCTAATTACTCCCTTATTTATTCTCTAAAGTTGTATTTGCATTCTGCCTGGGCAACTGTCCTTGAAAGTACTATTTTTCACTTCTCTCTGACAAAGATAGGGGACTTTCCCCTAGTTCAAATTTCCACAGTCACTCTGTGAATAATTCCACAGGACAGTCTACCACAACAAAAAACTCCAGATACCTTTCTAGAAGCATTTTCATCTCCAGCAGCCACCTAAACTCTATTTTAAAGATTTTTTGTTTGTTTGTTTTTGTTTTTGACAGAGAGAGAGAGATACAGAGACAGAGACAGAGAGAAGGGGGAAGGCCAGAACTGTCTCCATAGTTGCACATCATTTGTTTTTCCACATAGTTTCATTCCACAGGTGGGAGTAGGGCTGCACAGGGCAGGAACTGGGCCGGGGTCTCGCCCAGGTGAGAACTGAACTGGGGGCACTCCCCAGTTCAGCATATGGGTCCACACGGGCCAGGGCTGGGATTCGATCTTCGGTCCCCGGGGCTGCAAAGTGAGCACTTACCGTATTTTCCGGCATATAAGACGACCAGGCGTATAAGACGACCCCCTAATTTTACAGTTAAAACATAGGTTTAGGCCTATATTCGCTGTATAAGACTACAGCCTCGGAAGTGGGGGGTAGTCTTATACAGCGAATATAGGCCTAAACCTATGTTTTAACTGTAAAATTACGGGGTCGTCTTATACGCCCGGTCGTCTTATACGCCGGAAAATACTAACCCACTGAGCCATCCCGGCTTCCCCTAAATGGTTGTTCTTAGACATGATTTTGTCCAAGGTAGTGTATTCATTATTGTTTTCAATTTCTTTAAACAACTTTATGATGTTGGAAATTTCATTCATTGTAGAGAAATAAGGCAGTTACATTTTTGTATTCTGTGCCTGTAATATATGATTGTGCTAATGAATCATATCTTCAAAAGAGAAAATACACAAATTAATCTCCATATTTTATATGGTCCATTAATTTCAGTTCAAACATTTGCCAATTTATAGGCTAATATAGGCTAATAAAGCCATATTATTGAATTTTATTTAACTTGCCTTTATCCTACACATACTTTGTTCTAAAATAAGGAAATGTTGGAGAATTCATAAACTGGGATTTTGTTTTGAAAATCTACTAGTTGTTTATATATGGTTGTTTATATAGTTATTTTGTAGTTGTTTTCTGACAAGTATTAAGACATCTTTTAATTAATTTAAATATTAAATGTTTTTCTTTATTGTAGGTGATGGTGTTTGTACATGCTCGAAATGCCACTGTAAGAACAGCTATGTCTCTAATAGAAAGAGCAAAAAACAATGGCCAGATTTCCTGCTTTTTACCTATACAAGGGCCTGAATATGGACATGCAGAAAAACAGGTAGGGGACAAATTAAGTAAGAAATGTAGTATGCTGAGTACCAGATGTTATATGTAGAAGATCCATGGTCTCCAGTTTCCAAGAAGTTAATTTTACAGATTTATCATGTAAATTCTTGTCTTTTTTCTTGACTGAACAATCTTTCAAAGGATTACAGTGAATGACATGTTCAATTATCACTTTTTCTGTGTGGTTATAATTGTAGTGGTTAATGCTGCTTTTTAAAACACAGTCAATATATCACTTCTTGACTTTTTGGCCAAGATCAAGTGTAAAATGTAATTAATAAAAATATAGTTAAATTCCATAAAGGATGTGAACATTGAATATATTTCTTATTATTTTTCTAAAGAACTAAATGACAAATATTTTATTAATTTCTCAATTCTAATTTCTAGGGTTAATATGGGAAGACAAAACAAAAGTACTTTTTAAGAATATAAAAATTTGAAACCAGAATGTTTAAGAACTACATTGTTACTCAACATAAACTAAAAGAACCTAAAAAGTGTAGGCAAATCCTCGTAGAAATGCCAAACCTCAGGCCCTGTCCAGTTTTAACAAATTATAATTTTCATTTCAACTCAAACACCAAGTGATTTTATGCACATTACAGTTTGAGAAGTACTTCTTTAGGTAATTTGGGTATTGATAGTATCCTAATGTTTATGAGTTTTGTTTAATTATAGCATATAATAGTTTTGATCAACAGTGGGCAAACTATAGATCCAGGGCCAAAGGCATTCTCCTGCTTTTGTGATTAAAATTCTATTAGAAAACAGCCAGACCCCTTCCTTTATTGTCTATAGCTGCCTTTTTTCACTATAAGGGAAGAATTAAGTACTTGCTGTGGGTCTGTATGGCTCACAAAGCCTAAGATACTCCCCGTCCTTTAGCATAAAAAAGTTTGCCCTGATTTATAACTATGAAAATAAATTTTTAAATAAAAGATTTATGGGCATAAAATTATGTAACTTCAGAATATTTTATATGCATAAAATAAGATTTACTTAATGTTTACTGAACAGTCACCAGCTGCCATACATTGTTCCATGCACATTTATCAGTCTTAGTAAAGTATATTTCATTATTATGATTATATTGTAAATTTTTACCATTTTTATTGATATTTTAAATTTTGAATATGATAATCTGTGGTCATTTTTTAATGTCATATTCTCTTTCACGTTAGAACTGCAAAAATTACTCGTTTTCTTCACTTTTTTCACTTTATAAAATTTTCTATTTCATGATATTTATGCAACTTTATGTTTCTTCAGTTATTTAATTATGAATTTATGAGAGTGTTTGAAAACTCAGGTTGGCATTCATAAGTCTTGTTTCATTTCTTTGGAAATACAAAGCAAGTCTGTTGTGTTTAAAAGCCAAGCCTTGAGAGCCACCTTGTGGATTTCTGATTATTTCATAGTTCTCAATTCTGAGAGCTGTTGCTATTCTCATTAATGCAGGTTTATGATTTAATTGATATACGAATGTTTAATATTTATCAAGTGTTGACCAGTGCCATGGAATGTTTTCATTGCTTTTTATAACTTGTTCAATCCTCACAACCACCCATTATGGTATAGGTTTGTATTATTATCCTTTGATATGGCATATGTGCAAATATAGCATGAAATATTCTAAAGTATAAAGAAATAATGTACAGACACTTTTTCCAAATAATATTTAAGACCGCATCATCAAACGCAGATTCACTATGCTAAAAAATATGGAAAAATGGAAAGTATTAATACAGTTGGGTAGATTTGAAAATCTATAGTTATTTATATTATATCTTTTTTGGGTATTTTTATTACACTTGATTTTTATTCCAAGCCAACTGTTATTATGGGATTTTCTTTAAAAAAATGAATTCCACAAACATTTATTAATAAATGCAGGAACATTGTCCTGTTTACTATTATATTCTTGGCCTTTCATATAGTATTTGGTTGATAGTAGGTACCCCAAAATTACTTTTTCTTTTACCTTTGTATTTCTGAGAGAAACATTATAAGATATGTTCTCATTTTAATTTTCTCATGATCAGCACCACTTTAAAATTCTGTCTTTTAAGATTCTTATCCTCATTTTACAAATAAGGAAACTGAAACTGAGAGAATAATTTTCCCAAACTCCCATGAAATAAAGTAGTGCAGCCACGATTTGACCAATCTGACTCTATAGTCTACCCTTTTTTTTTTTTTTTGAGAGAATGTGTATATGTCTGTATGTCTGTGTGTCTGTGTAAGAAAGAGAGAAAAATGGGGAGGGCCCAGAGCAGTCTCCATAGTTGTACATCATTAGTTGTGATATGGTTTCATTTCACAGGTACATGTAGGGCCATAAATGGCAAGAAGCGCACCAGAGGGCTCCCACATGAGAGGCAAGAACCTTTCCCACCATGCCATACTGGCAGTTACCAGTTGTGCCACAGTTCAGCATATGCGTTTGCATGGGTTGAGACTGAGAATCGAACCTCAGACCTAATGATTGCAAGGCAAGAACTCAGCCACTGAGCTAACCTGGCATCCTCCGTAGTCTACACTTTTTATAGCACTGCATCTTATTTGTTCAAAAGCAAACAGGTCAAATCCAATCTGGGTTTTTCTAAGGTCTTTAGAGATTTGCATCTTTTATTATTATTTTTTTAATAAAAAGGAATATTTCTTCAGCCCTACCATATTTGCTGTTTCTCCTAAAGAAAGATTAAAAAAAAGTTGATCCCACCACAGTGGATATTAGTTGATAACAAAAAACAAGGTAATCTTTCTGGAATGTTTTCTCAAATCTCCAGAATTTTTAGATTATTCTTCTAGTGCTTACTATATATTTCTTCCTATTTTGTGAAGTGCCTTTTGAACGTGAATGATATTAACATTCTAGCAGTTCTAAGGAAGTTATTGCCATGATGGTAGGAGATATTCATTCCATGTTTTTTAAAAATGGGAAATTTAGCACTCAAAACATTAAAATAAAATCAGAAAGTGCATTTGCTATGATCATATATAGATATTTAGCCTCATAAGTCCTGTTAATAGAAATGTAGCTAAATTTGTACTGTCATCATGATGTTTTACCCCAATGTGTTTAATGTAACCATCTTAATTCCTGACTTACCAAATATGGTTTTAAATGCATTTCTTTGCAGTTTTATTCAATACATTACAACTTTATTTGTATAAACAATAAACAAAAACTCCATTAAAGAAATTGTGTGTGTGTGTGTGTGTGTGTGTGTGTGAGATATGTGAGAAAGAGAGAGAGATAAGGCTATTTCTGTGCCTTATCCTTAGCTCAAATGAGTCTTTTCTTCCCAGTAGCAATAATACTTCAGGACTCCTCACATCATTCCCAACTTTAATATCAAAGTTATTACCCCCTGCTGAAAACATAATATATTTTCAAAATATCTAATTAAGCAAAAATAGTAAAAGGTAAGTGAAGTCCCCAAGAGTAGCTTAAGATATAGAGATGGAGCTTGGGGTTCCCCTTAAGAGAGACGGTCTCAGGAATTCCAAATGAGGCCCAAAGCAAGAGAACATATTAATAAAAAGCGCTGGTTGTGACTTCGGTATTTAAGCCCTGTGGCCTTAAACACCTAAACATTTTGGTAACTGCCTTTCTCCTCTGTCAAATGGAATAATAATGGCATAAATAACATATATTCTAGCAGTTTACTTTGAGAAACAAATGGAGTGATATATGAAATTACTTTGGAAACTGGGTGAACAATGATAAAACTTTACATATATTATAGAAATCTATAATACTTTTAGAATATGTATATATTAATAACTAAATTTAAAGTGGTGAATGGATAGCGAGCACTATAGATAAATTTCCCTAGTTTACTTTGTATGTTATTACTTTCTGCCCTCTTCCACAAAGCTACTTTCTTAAGAAACCACAATTTTCTGAAAAATAGAACGTATCTCAGGGAAAAGAAGCAGCTAATGTTTACAAAAGTAAGTATATCATTAGGGATGCAGACATTTTCTTTATTAAGCTATTATTTTCAAGTATGATTTTAATTTTAAGTTGAATATTTTAATTAGAATCATTAGATTCTGTTTCACTCAAAATCTTAATCAAATAAATATTCTTTCTTAGGTACAAAAATTTTAACAAACTTTAAATATTCTAGTGCTGATATGAGTATTTTCATCTTCCCACCCACCCCTATACTGTATTTCTCTAATTTATGGTAATACAGTAGTTCAATTTTGTACATATATGCATGATACTGAGTTTTTCTTTTAGATAGAAATAGTTTATCATACAATAATAAAACTCTTAAACCAATCAGAATACAGGTAAACTCCAATAATAATATGTACCCTCAAGCTACCTCATCATATGACTTTTTATTATTATAATATCTAGATTTACCAACCATCTTCTTACTGTTTACGTAGATCAGCTTTAACCTTTACCTAAATTAATGGAATCTGGCTTTGGTACAGGTTATCTGATAATATTGATAGTTTTCTTGACTTCTGCTTTAACAGCTTAGCAATGTTGGTATGGCCAAATAAAGTTATAATTTCTTCTTCCTGGAATAGATAATACCTGTTAACTAAAGACTGTGCTGGGTGTCTGATAGCCTCCTTTCTCTTATTTTCCTTTTTTACTTAAAATATACGCAAAATGTTATCTTCTCAGAGGTTATTCTTTTCTCTACCATATCAACCTTTCCTTTTGGAGGCTAAAATAGTAATTTTACCATCTGTTATAATCACACAGAACAAATGTCAAAACTTTATTCTTATTTTTAAAATAAAATCAAAGAAAATTAATAAAATACCCATATTTATTACTTTTTGGAAGCATGACTTTTCTATTTTCAAAGGGAAATAAATTATCATAGAATAAAGGCTTCCAATCCAGGCAAGCTTGAGTATTAATCTTGATTCAGATGCTCTGACATAGCCTTTTAACTTCCTCAAGCCATAATTTACACACTTACAAAGTGGCAATGATTCCTATATCTTAAGATTTCTGTAATAAATAAGAAACCATAGATCTTGCCTGACACTAGTAGACATTCTGTATATACTTACATATGAACTTTGAAGGAAAGTAGATGACAGCTTTAAAGAATGATATCTGTGACCACATTTAAATTTAAAGCTTCAACAATGTGGGGGTTAGGGATGTGACCTTCCACCATGCAGATTAAAATCCACATGTAACTTTTGACTGTACAAAAACTTAACCATAGTTGTCCCTTGTATCCCTGGAGGATTGGTTTCAGGACTCCCCCCTCCCCAGTTACCAAAATCCAGGATGCTCAAGTTCCTGATATTAAATGGCATAGACCAATGCATACAATTGTCCTCTGCATCTGTGGATTCTCACCCACAGATCAAAAATACTGTTTTCAATCTGTGGTTGGTTAAATCCATGGATGCTGAACTCAGGGATATAAGGGCCAACTGTGTATTTATTGAAAAAATTCCACATGTAAATGGGCATGTGTTGTTCAAGAATCAAGTGTATTGTGAAATGTTATGAAATCATACAGTATTTGTCTTTTTCTGCTTATTTCACTTAACATAATGCCTTCAGGATCCATGCATGTTGTCACATATAGTAGGATTTTCTCATTTTTCATGGATGAATAATATTCCACAATTCCTTGTGTATTCACCCATTGCTAGACACTTAGGTTGTTTGCATATCTTGGCTATTGTAAATAATGCTGCTATGTACATGGGGGTGCAGATGTCTTTCTGAGTTAGTGTATTTATTTCCTTTGAATACATTACCAGAAGTGAGATTGGTAGATCAAATGGTAGTTCTATTTGTAATTTTTTGGTAAACTTCATACTGTTTTCCGTAGTGGCTGCACCAATTTACAATACCACCAAGGTTTCTTTCCACACCCATACCAGCATTTGTTATCCTTCTGATGATAGCCATTCTAACAGGCGTGAGGTGATATGTCATTATAGTTTTTCATTTGCGTTTTCCTAATGACTAGTTATATTGAGCATCTTTTCCTGTGCCTATTGGTCACTTGTATATCTTCTTTGAAAGAAATGTCTATTCAGGTGTTTTGCCTTTTTAAAATTGGATTATCTACATATCTATCTATCTGTTTATTTATTTATTGTTGTTGAGTTGTGTGGTTTCTTTATATATTTTGGATATTGTCTTCTTATCAGATAGGTGTTTTGCAAAAATATTTTTCCATTCTGTAGGTTGTCTTTTTACTTTGTACATCATTATTTTTCTTTTACTTTGCAGAAACTTTTTAGTTAGATGTAGTCTCACTTGTTGTTATTTTATTGCTTGAGCTTCAGGTGTGATTCCCAGAAATAATTACCAATACCCAAGTCAAGGAGCTTTTAGTGAGAGTCTTTTTAAGGGGCATAGAAAGTGGCATTAGAATTTTAGGGGTTTTTTTGTTATTACATTTAAGTATATTTTGACTGCAGCAATATTTGTTCTTGTGCATTAAGATGTATTTTAGAGGCATAAAATAAATTTTGTACAACAAATTTATGCATCTTGTTAAGGAGCCATTTTGTGTTTAGAAAAGTATGTTAACTAGAATATTTTTACTCTCTCATTTGAAAAACTTTAGTAGAAGAAGCACTCTAAAGATATATAGATTAAATAAGTAAGGCACTTAATTCCTAGTGATCCATATATTTATATTGATAATATTTAAATATCAAAATTACATTTCACAGTGTGGTTTTTTTTAATTGTATTTCAACATTTATTTAAAGATGAGCAAATGTATATAAAGAATGCAGTTTTAGATGAGATCTCTCTGTTGCTAATCTGGGTACACTCTAGATTGCCAACTTCTTTCTAAATTAGATTGTAGTAAAATCAAGGTAGCCCATGTGGAAACCAAGACCATCACTCAAGGGATATAACATGAAACAGATGAGCTGGTACATCCTTTCTTCCAAGTTAAAGTAAATAATTGTCAGCCAAAATCACACGGAAATTGATTATTGCAGTTAGGCTAGGTTTTGTGAACTGGTTATATACACATGTGACTCAGACTGGTTTTAGTGTTGGTCACTAAGTGAATATTTACTAAGTATAAGCTACCTCCCAGTCATTGTATTAGATCAATAGGTATCAAGATAGATAAACACTGCTGTCAACCTGACTTAAGTGGATTGAAGAAAACATGTGTTGTGTCAGTCAGGATTCAGTAAAGGAAACAAACTACTCTGGATACATTTTAAATAGAAAATAATTTAAAAAAAAGAAATTGGGTACTTAATGGAATGTGGGCCAGATTAGAAATCAGTCATTAAAACTAGTGAATTTAATAACCAGCCATCATGATGGTGACCTGGCATGTAGAAGCTACCACTGCTACTGTACATAGCTGTCAGCATTCATGAACACATTAGAAAACCAAATCTTGAGTGAATACTACATCCATTATAACTGTCAGCACTCATTTCTCCAAAGTCTTGCTAGCCTGCAAAAGATAAGAGCAAGGAGATGGCTTCCTCTTTACTTCCATTGTCTAGTTCTTGCCTGAGTACATCTAGTTAGAATAATGGAGTATTGCATCCAGCACCCTTATTACTGGACATCTAAGAAACATAGATTTTGCCTTCCAGTTTATGCAATGCAGGAAGGCCTCATGGAAGGAGGTGAGAGTTGTGTGCTAATTAATATTCTTTGCTTTAATTAGGAATGGAAATATATTTAGAAAGAAAAAAGTAGCTAGCTTTTTTGCCCTTATGGAGTTTATGTTTGAGCAGGACAGATAGATTACTCAACTAATTAAATAATTTATTGAGGGAAAGCTGGGATGGCTCAGCAGGTTAAGCACTCGCTTTGAAGCCCTGGGGACCGAGGACTGAATGCTGGCCCTGGCCCATGCAGACCCATATGCTGAACTGGGGAGTTCCCCCAGTTCATTTCTTGCCGGGACCTATGTGGGAGGTTCCCGGCCAAGTTCCTACCCTGCGCAGTCCTGTGCCCACCTGTGGAGAGAAGCTATATGGAAAACTAATGTCAACTATGGAGACTGCTCTGGGCCATCCCCCTTCTCTTTGTCTCTCTCTGTCTGTTTCTCTCTGTCAAAAATTAATAAAATAAATCTTTAGAAAAATTAAAAAATAAATATTTTTAATAAATATTTAATTGCATTTAAAAAACAAGAGGAGCCAAGTGAAAGAAAGTAACATTGTAGAATCTGATTTAGACTGATGGTGTTAGAGGAGGCTTGGCTAACATGGAATTTTAAGCTGAGATTTGAAGGTTAGACATACGTAAAACAAAAGTCACAGATAACAGAAAAAAAATATCATATTGGAGGAAGTGGATCAAATCAGAATTACTGAAATGTAGAGAGTGATAGACAGCGACAGATGACAGGTTTGTAGCATAAGATGAGTCTAATATTGTAGGCAAGGACCAGATAACATGTCATGTTACAAATTAGGTGTTTATCTTAAAAGCAGTAGGTTATGATTAGAGAAATCTGAGGAAAGGAGTGGGATGATCAGATTTGTGTTTATAAAAAATATTACTATATACAGACAGGCCAAGTGAGAATGGGAAGTCCAGTTAGAGATGTTGATTTACTGAAAAATAAAATTGCTAAGACTTAGTGGTTAATGTGTAAATACTTGAGGAAGAAAGATCTAGAACTTTTGGGGTTCTAAACGATGTTTGGCTTGCATTGTTCAGTGGGTAGTTGGGTCATTTATGAAGTAAAAGAGTAGTGGATAAGGAATAGTTGCACAGAAAGAATCATGAATTCTTTTGGGACATGCTGAGTTTGAGATGCCTGGGATATTTAGAGGTATAGAGTAGGCAGCTGGATGAATGTGAATATATATGACATCATAAGCACAGTCTGTTTTGGAGGGGGAAAACATGGGAGTGGATATGCGTTGTAAAAGAGTGTAGGACCAAGTTTTGGGGAATTCTATTATTTAATGATTACATATAGGAAAATGAGCCAAAAAAGGAGCCTCCAAGACACTGGAGTAAACCCGAGGGAGTATAATATTATGAAGGCCAAGGAAAAGAGTGACTCAAAGAAAAGAAAGTAGATCAGCTATGTTTAGTGCTACTGTGAATGGTCAAGTAATATGAAGGTTGCAAAATATTCACTGTACTTAGCAATGTGGATATTGGTGACCTTATTTAGAGCCTTTTTCATTCACATAATGAAAAGCAAAAGCTAGATGAAATTGGCCGAGGAGTGTACACATTGAAAATTCAATTTTGAGAAGTTACTTTACACACAAAAGGAAAATGAATGGTATCTAGAAAATATGAAATAGTACCCAGAACATTAAACATATTTTCTTTCCAAGGTGAAAGTGAATGTTTCCAAGGTGAATGTTTCTATTGTCTGGGAACTATTCAAGAGGGAATTAGAAAGGGCTGAAATTGATTGATTATTCATATAGGAAAGAAAAAAGACCCTAGATAATATGAGTAAGAGGGACCATGGATAATGTAAGAATCCTGAGAATTCTATAGTCATGGGATCCAAAGAACAAGTAGAGAGATTTTCCTTAGATAGGAATTGGGGTATTTCTGTTATAACAAATGAGAAGGTTAAATGATGGGTTCTGATGCAACTAGGTTTTAGGTATATGGAAGGAAGATAAGGGAGTTTCCTCTGATGTATTGTTTTTTGTTTGTTTGTTTGTTTGTTTGTTTAATGAATTAGGTGTTATGGTCATTCACTAAGAGTAAGGGTAATGAAGTAATCAGAAATTTGTGGAGAAAAATAAATGTATGATGTAAACCTTGTGAGACATGTGAGAATAAACTGATTATAAAGACATTGCAGAATTGCTGTCCAATATTAAGGGCTTGTTCAGATTGTGATAATGGATTTAGAAGGGTCTCAAATTGCCCTTATATATAACTTTTCTCAAAGTACTAGCTATGTTGGGGCATCCAAGTTTGGCATTTTGCCAGCTGGTATGACAAAAAGGTAAATGAATTTAAGGTGTTGGCAGGAGTACAATTAAAATATTGGACGTACTATCTAAACTGGGGAAAGAATGAGAATAAGAACTGGGGAGTAGAACGGGATAGTGCTGCTAATGAATAAAATTAGAGAAATCGTGATTGGAAGTACCTGTAACAGTAAAAAAATGAACTTAGAAAAATTAGTTGGGCAAGCTTGAATTGTAGAAAGCTTTGGTCAGAAATTGAGATATTTGTACTAGTGGTTTTGGAAGTAGTACAGTTGTGGGTTGATGACAAGGCTAGAATACAATCATTGGTATGGCTGAGGTAGAACAAAGGCCATGGGAATTGAAGGGTGAGCATTTTGGATGTCTACATGGAAAATACTGTCACCTAGGATGATGAGAGGAGTTGAGATGAACAGAAGACGAGGATCCATGAGTATCAGGTCTTCGCTAGATAAGGTTGGTTGACAGAGTCAGATATACTGAAACCCTAAGTGAACAAAGATTTTTTACAAAAGGTTGGAACATACAAGAAATGGTGATGGGCAAGAGAGATACCATCTCCCACTAGTTGAGAGGTATGCATGGGAAACAGAGTCCATGGAGGAGAGTCAAGTTTCAGTTAAGGCTAAGTGGAAAAAGAGATTGGTATTGATTGCTGATCTCTCAGTGGCATTTCCAGTGAGTAGACCAGAGAATTTCATATCCTCTAGTGCAGGGGTGGGCAAACTGTGACCCACTACAGGTTTTTTTGCGACCCTCCAATACATCAGATTTTTATGATACAATTTATATCGTTTCTGAAATGCAAAGTTAACTAATAAATGCAATCATTTTAAAAGGTGTGGCCCTCCACTAACCTTCGTTTCCACAAAGCGACCCCTGAGCCAAAACAATTGCCCAGCCCTGCTCTAGTGGAGAAATAGTACAGAGGGTAAGGAATTGAGGCAAGAGCAAAAAATATTTCACGTATTATCGGGATAATAGTATAATAGATAACTGGTTCCTTATTACCTATTCCCATGTCATACTTAGAATCAGAATCTCTGAAACTATGGCCCTAAAATTTTTACCATGATCCTCAGAAATTACAATCATAGCCAGGTTCTGATAATCTAGTGAGCAGATGATTAATGTACCTTATCCTGAGAACAGGGACGAGTTTTCTTCTTACTGCCTCACAGAGGGCAGAGCATTGCAGGTTTTGGCTGTCTTGGCTTAGACGCCAGAGGCCAATTTGAGAAGTCTCAGTAAACAAGGTTTAAAGTGGAATAAAGCTTTAAAATAGAGAGAAAGATGGCATGTTATATCTCTTGCATCTCTAAACTCCTGTGTCAAAAGAGTAGCCAGATTTTGGTTTATGCTCCTCACAATGTAAGCAGGTCCACCATCTTATGTTTATTAACTTTATAAGCACTGAATGATAAAAATAGCACTTACCAGACCTAAGACTTTATAATATTTTTTCTAACATTGATAAGGCATTCTGACTATTAACTGTAGAAAAGAATGGTATCATTTAAGACAAAATATTTGCCTCTTTCTAGTTTTAGTTTTTTATAATGGCAGTTATTTTTTTCTAATGAATTTGAAATTGTCCACATTAAAACTGACCTTATCCGGGTAATTTATCCCAGAAGGTTTACAAAAGTTACTAGAAATTATTTTTACAATTTTGTCATGTTCTTTCTATCAGAGTTTGTATCTAAGCTGAAGGACTCATGTTGCTTCTGTATATTTTTTGTTTTTGTGGGGAAAAAAACAAATTTGTTCTTTAATATCCTCAATTACTTGCTTTCAGTCCATTTTCAATCTTGTGTTTTAATGATGTTTTCATGTTAGTTTGAAAGTCAACTTTTGAAAGTGTTTACATTTTAACCTTATCCATTTTTTAAAGTGCTCACATGATTTTTATTTCATGAGTAGGAAGGAGACATGTAAAGTCATGGGAGAAGTCCATACTTTCAATGGGAGAAAAGAGTGTAGTACCTTCTGTGCACTAATGGA
>PVKE010026144.1:0-22472 GCA_004027555.1 Craseonycteris thonglongyai
GGATGTCAGGGTGAGACAGATGCCTAGATGTGTGACAGAGGCAGAGGACAGTTGGGCCTTGGCTGGAGAGACTCGATAGCTATGTGAACCCAGATAATTAAGGAGAGAGGCAGTGTGTGTTGGGGATGCATTCAGAGAAGGGCTGCACAGAAGGAGGTTATCCACACATTGAAGTAGAGTGCTTGGATTCAGGGGGCAGAAGGTGAGATATGGGGCCAGGGCCTGCCCAAACAAATGTGGGCTATCCCGAAAGCCCTGGGAAAGAACTGTCCATGTCAGCTGCTGAGCTGCATGGGTGTCTGGGTCCTCCCAGGTGAAGGCAAAGAGGCAGTATGAATCTGGGTGTAAGGGGACTATGAAGAAAGCATCCTTAAGATCCAGGACAGTGAAACGAATAGTGGACGGGGGTATATGGGAAATAAGAGTACAGGGTTTAGGGACTACTGGATGAAGGGGGACCACAGCCTCATTAATGAGGCGGGGGTCTTGAACCAGGCGGTAGTCCCCTGAGGACTTGCAGACTGGCAGGATGGGGGTGTTGTAGGGGGAGTCAGTGGGGATAAGGAGGCCTTGGCCAAGGAGCCGGGAAATGATAGGTTTAAGTCCCCTGCGGTGGGCCTCAGAAATGGGAAATTGAGGGTGAGAGAGAAATTAGGTGGGGTCTTTTAGTCAGATGCAGACAGACTGGTGGTGGGTAGCAATGATAGGTTTGGAGGTGCCCCAGACCTTTGGGTCTACTTCGTCTGGAGGCAGTGGAGGATAAGGGGTTTGGGAGGTAACAGGTCCAGTTGTAGACTGAATGAGGGGGAGGAGGAAGTGAGAAGAGGAAGCTTTGGGGGAGAGCTGGAGCATGGCTCCCAGGTGGTAGAGAATGTCCCTGCTGAGGAGGGGGACAAGACAGGAGGGTATGACCAAAAAGGAGTGGATGGCCCTCTAAAGAGCAGGAGAGGGGAGAGAGGGCGTCCCATTGATATCCATGATTGAGACCTGGGAAGGGAGGAGAGGCCCGGAAGAAATAGGCAGAACAGAGTAGGTAGCCCCCGTGTCCACCAGAAAGGAGATGGACTTACCCACTACCGGCAGCATTACCCTGGGCTCAGCAAGGGTGATGGGGTCCTCGAGTCTGGGCATTGTCAGTCATCGGCCAGCCCCAGGAGTTTGAGCGAAGCCATCACCTGGCCTGCCTGCCCCCTACGTAGAGTCGTGGAGGGAGGGGTGGCCAGGGGGCAGTCGTTTATCCAGTGGCCCGGTTGCTTGTAAACAGGGCAAGGCTTGGTGGGTGGCCTGGGGCAGGGGCACTGACAGGACCAGTGGCCTTCTTTGCCACATTTGAAACAGGCTCCAGGCAGAGCACTGCGTTTTGAAGGTTTCCCCAGATTCCATCCGCTGGAAACAGCTGGCCTCAGAGCAGCCACTAGGGCTTGGGTTTGGAGCACCACCTTCTATTACATCTGAGCCTGCCGGCAGGATTCAGCTACTTCGTCCCGGGTGGAAACATTTTAAATGCCATATTTACCAGATCTCGAACAGGGGCCTGGGGTCCCTGTTTTGCCCATTTAATATCAGGGGCAGATTGAGTGCTAAAATAGGTAGCTAGTACCATGGCCCCTGCAGGGTCAACCGGGTGCAGGCGGGTATAGAGGGTTAGAGCCTCAGTGAGGTGGTTAAGAAAGACTGCCAGATTTTTGTCCAGGCCTTGAGTCATTTATTGGTTATTTCAGGCAGCTGTGATGGCAGCGGCAGGCAGGCAGGCGGGGAGGTCCGGCCGCCCCGGAGTCACCATCTTTACATGAAGGGAGGGGGGTTTCCCTAAGGCAGGAACCACCATCTTTAACAAAAGGGAGTTAGAGAAACTAACTCAAGGGAGGGGCGGGAGTAGTAGGTCCAGAGGGGACTGGTGAAGCAGGCTGGGTTGGCCCAAAGTATGGAGGAGGAATGGGACAGTCAGGTCTGAGAGGAAGGGAAGTGAGAGTTTCTGGGGGTTCAGAGAGTGGTGAGGGGTCAGAGTCCAGAGAGTGGTTGGTTGAGAGAGGCAGAGGGAAGGACGGGGAGAAGGACGGGAGCGCAAATCCCAGTGTCGTTAAAAGTGCCTGAACATAAGGAACCACGGAACATATGCTCATCCTGCAGCTTTAATTATTTGAGATTAGTGGGGCTGTTGAAAGCAAAAGTCCCCTCGGGGGGCCAAATGGACTGATTATCCAGAGGATATTGAGGCCAAGCCTGAGTAGAGAGAAACAGGAGCTGTTTTGGGCGGAGTTCCTCGGAGAGTCTGAGATTGGTAGGATTAGTGAGGAGACACCCCAGGGGCGTCTTCAGGTCGAATTTGGACTCGGTGTTACCCCTGGCCAACTCATCTCAGAGTGGCAAGAAAGAGAGATAGGCATCCCTAATCCCTGGTCTCTGGCCATGGATGGAAATGGAGAGGTGCCTCAGACTTGTGAGTTCACCCCGCCGAGAGGACAAACAGATGATCTGGACGTCTCCAGACTATCCGGCGTCCAGAAGGACAACAGGGGGTCCCTGGTGCGGCTGCAAGGACAAGGACCCCAAATGGCTGAGACCAGTAGGCCAGGGGAAGGAGAGACTTACCCCACAATGGCTGGATCGAGTGCCCGGTCAGCAGTCCCTGGTCATTCCCAGAAGGGAGAGGAGCAGCTCACACGGTCGCCCACGGAGTCTATCTCCTCCTGGGTTTCGGCACCAAATGTAAGAAAGTGATTTAAGGAAGCGACATGGGAGATCGAGTGGCTAATCAAATGCGAGCCTTTATTGGGGGTGGGGGTGGGGGGAGGCTCCCGGATGACATTCTTCGGTCCGAGGAAAAAGGTGGGGGCTGAAGAATGTGCATGTGGGGAAGGGAGTGAGTGGGTTATATAGGGCTCTGGGGTAGGGGAGAGGCGGATCAGGTTGCCAATGGAAGTCCCGCCTTCAAAAGTTCCCAGGCAGGTTACAGCCACTTGGAAAGTCCCCTTTGCCACATCCTATTTGCCCGGGCCCCCGAGGCCCACCGACCTTACAATACCAATGGGCCTAACTATGTTTACTCATGTGAAATATGAAGAAAAAGAATAGATACACCTATGTCCAGTACTCCTCCCACTATCTTACACCAAATATAGGAATCAGGAATTTTCCACACCAAGTCCCTCCTCTGCTGGGCTCTCTGAAGACTCACACCCCTCCCCCCAGCCCTCTTCAGTCCCTATAAAAAGACCTCCTCCCTTTTGCTCCCCTGCCAATCCCTCTGGGGAGCCTCTGGAAGGATCTGGAGGTAGACAGATGCCTCAGCACAATATGTCACCAGAAACCAAGTGAAACTTCTCTGAAAAGTCAGAGCATAGTCCAGGTTCTACATCAGCTGTCACCAGAGGTAGAACACACATGCACTACCTAGGGTCATGGAGCATCACCCATAGTCCCAGCACAATAAAGCATGTGGGGTCCACACAGGCTAGAAATTCATAGCAGGTGGACACCAGCACAGGTCCTGAGGATGCACTGATCTACAGAGCAGAGCCTACCAGCCTCTTGGCTCCTCCCACATGGTTACATTTGTCTCCCTGAGTCCCCAGGCTCTGACCTGCAGGCAACACTGGACGACCACACAGAGATGTCGGAATGAACCTGACTGGTTGGATCCAACCTAAAGATGGACATCATGACATACACTGAGAAAACTGCCACAACAGTTACACAGCATCTTAATGCCTGATGCTGTGCAAGCCATGCAGAGCATCTGCCTAAGAAAGATGGAGAGCCCTACTTGTAAACAACTACACCAAGCACAGGAAATGCTGTGCTTTGTTTTGATTGAGTGATTTATATTACCTTTTCTTTTTGCCAAAGCCAAGGGAAAGATGTGTTTTTTTCTTTTAAAGAGAGAGAGAGAGAAAAATTTTTTTCCTCACTTTTGACACAAAGCCAAAGCAGGTGCCCATATCCCTTCTCTAGCTGGGAGAGAATACAGACTATTCCTGAGAGCACAGGACAGACACAGAACTACACTGAAGGCTTGTGATGCCCATAACAATTCAATTTGCACCTTGACAAGTTTACCCTGTGGATGGGCAAGGCCAGGCATAAAACATTCTGTGTGATCACAAGGCCAGGCTTTGAGGATATACAACAGAATGAAAGGACAAAAACCATACAGAACCAGAGAAAAAGCAAACCTATGAGCACTCACACACAGTAACCAACAGGGGATGCCAGATGGGTCAGTGGGTTGAGCAATTGCCTTGAAACCTTGAGTCCTAGTAAGGGTCCCAGCCTCAGCCTGTATGGACCCATATGATGAACTTCAGTGTACTTCCTGTGAGGGAGGCCCCAGCCCAGTTTATTCCCTGTGATGATCCCTGCCCACCTGTGTGGAATGAAACCATGTCAAAAACGAATTATGTACAACTATGAAGACTACTCTGAGCCCACCCCACCCTCTCTCTGTCTCTCTCAGTCTGTCTCTCTCTCTCCCTCTTTGCCAAAAACAACAACAAAAAATCTTAAAAAACAACAACAACAAAGTAACCAATAGAGGCTAGACAAAGAAACATACTTTCACACATATTTTCTTTTTCAATGTAAATGAAAAAACAATTCTCATTACTTTGGCCTCTACTGGAACCTGCAGACAGAAATCTGAGGGTGGGCTCACATGGTATGAATGCTTACCTTAGGCCACCCAGGGTCAGATGCCCCAGAGTCTTCTCATCTCTGCAGCCTGGAGATGAAGCAGGGAATTACAGACAGTGCATTTATTGGGTTCACAGTGACAACTGGGGGGAGGAATTAACTCATTCTTCTCTAATTCTCAAAGTTTTTCTTGGTGGCTTAAGAATCAAGTACACATGAGACAAGTTAGCAAAAAAACAAAAAAAATCCCAAATGAATGCACGCATATGTGTGAAACCCAGCATATATGAGTGAGACACCCCCGCAGGCAGAAGATATAGAAGTAGAAAAGAGAAAAGGGCAATAGGAGGCAAACTGAGCAAGTTATAAGGAGCCCTGGGAGCTTCAAAGAGCCCTTGTAGAATGCTAAGAGCAGAAGCTTACGAATATCAGTTTTCCCTGCCTGATAGCTGGGTCAAACAAAGATGATGGCTGATGATCTTTTCTTAGGGTCCAGGCCCCTATATTCACTTACCAGGCATAGTGAAAGGGAGGGATAGAAGGTTTTCTTCAGCTAAGAACATAAAATTTCCCTTATCTCAAAACAATCAGCTCATGGTAGAAGTATATCTTGGGGTGACTTGTTCTGAATATTTACACTTTCATTCTTAAATTTCTACCATAGGAATTATAAGATGATGTAAAAGACCTATGTACACACTGTATTTCTGGCTGGTAAAATACATTAAGTTCCCTGTGTACATAGGTAAAGCTTTCACTTCATAATACTTGTGGAAAAACCACTTAATATGTGTGTTCATTCTTGGCAAAGGAGTCTTGGAGCCACAGAATTTTATACCTTCAAAAACAACCTACTATCCCATTGTTTCTTTGGTATAAAAAGGATTATGAAATTAAATTTAATTATTAATTTACAATAGTGACAATATATGGTTATTTTGTAAATGAATGATACCCAATTCTCTATCTTCACTAAAAATAAGTAACACAAACTATTTTGCAATAGAAATTATAATGTACCTTTGTAGACATTTGATTCTAGTGATATTCATTGACTTCTTGGTTTTGTTTTGTCTGCTTGTAAACTGGACTGGATCCTGAATTCTTCTAGTTTCTTCTAATATCTGCCTATGGCTCTCCAAACATATTTCTGATACTTGCCCCCTTACTGCAGAAATCATTGACAACTAACACTGCATTTTTTCCAAAGCCATGCAAGCTGAATATGGACAACTTAATGTAAAAATCAGAAAATTGCCACAACAGTGCACACTTCAACAATATCTCAGTGTCTGATACTATGTGAACCATGCAGAGCATTTACCTAAGAATGATCAGGAGGGGAAGCCCAGATCACTCAGTGGGTTGAGCGCTCACTTTGTAGCCCTGGTGACCGAGGATCATATCCTGGCCCCAGCCAGTGTGGACCCATATGCTGAACTGGGGAGTGCCCCCAGTTTGGTTCCCACCGGGGTAAAGACCCTGGCCCAGTTTCTTCCCTGTGCAGCCTCTTACCCACCTGTGGAATCAAACTATGTGGAAAAACCAATGATGTGCAATTATGGAGACTGTTCTGGGCCCTCCCCCTTCTCTCTGTGTCTGTCTCTGTAGCTCTCTCTCTCTCTGTCAAAAACAATAAAAAAATGATGTGGGTATTTGTTGTTGTTGTTGTTGTTGTTATTTTTTTGAACAGAAAAGAATGTGAGATGTTTTAACCATAGACCCTATGCAGATGCCCACAAACCCACACATGGTTCTCTTTCACTGGGAAGATAGCAGTCCATATGTGAGAGCACAGAACATACACAGAACTTCCTTGAACACTTGTCATGCTCAGATACAGAGGACACTGACCTTGACAAGTTCACTTTCTGGATGGAAGAGGCCAGACACAAAATAGTCCTATGGATCAAAGGGTCAATCTCTCAGTACCTATAATAGAATGAAAGGAGAGAAACCAGACAGAGACAGAGAAAAACCAAACCTATGAGATCCGGTTTTGGTGGAGACCAGGTTCTAATTCACAGTTCCTCACTACAGAGGATCCAGTTCATGGGTACTCATTTTGGCTTTCAATTTGGTTTATTCATAATTTGTTTTGGTTTGTTTGTGGTTTGTTTCTCCTTACTTAGTTTCCCCTAAAGTGCCTCACCTGGGATCCCCAATGAAGGTTGTTTTTTCCACAGTGAGAGCCAGTCATCACCATAATTTCAGTCCTTTTGGCTCTTTCTACTCCCCAGGCTCTTCTGGGGAAAATGGGAAACTATTATCTTTGTAAAATTTCTCTAAGTGATACCTAGAGGCAATACCTCCTCCACCATGTTGTAATAAAATAGCAAAAAACTGTTGCTCAGAGGCAATGATGCACCACAAAACAAATCCTCTCATTACCTACCAGCTACCACACCTCAGGACCAATATGGAGGTCTTCCCACAGCCCTAAACTACGTTTTCTCAAACCGCACAAGACCTGATGCATGAAGCCGAACCACTGCACAAGCTGCAGCCCCAGGAAAACAGCAAGTTCTCCAAAAGATGCTGCCTCACTCTCCAAAACAACAGCAATGGGGCAACCGCTGCCACTTCCATTAAGCAAATTCCACAGAACACTCATTATTGTGTATTCTTCCACCGCTGCCATACAGTGAGTGTCCTCATATGAGACGTGGCTTTAGGTCTTGAAGCAACAGCTGTGCAACACAGCTTCCACTGCTACAGTGTCCTCTCTGAGAAGAGACACAGTCTTGTTCACCCACCAAAAAACAGTGAGGCAGCTCCTGCCACCGCTGTAAATAAAAATTATCTCATAGCTGACCTGAACTGCAGTCCCAAAGAACCAATATGACGGCCACCTGGCTACTGTCGTAAAGCAAGTCCCCCAGTTATGGAGGCCGACTCGCACCCCTCATGGCCAATATGGTGGCTGCTGGGTACTGACGTAAACCAAGTTCTTTCATTCGGGATGCCGGCAACCACTGCTCATGGCCAATACGGTGGCCTCCTGGCTATTTGCATAAAGTAAGTTCCCCAATTATGAAGAACAGCTATGATCCCTCAGGGCCAATATTGTGGCTGCTCACTACCACCTTAAAGCAAGTCTACAGATACAGATGCCAGCTAGCATCCCTCAGGGCCAAGATGACAGCCCCCTGGGTATCATCATATACTGAGTCCTCTCATTCAGACTTTGGCTACCACCTCTTAGGCCCAAGATGACAGTCCCCTGTATTCCACCATAGAGAAAGTCTGCAGTTATGGAGGCCAGCTAGCATCCTTCAGGGCCAATATAGTGACTGACTGGGTACCATCTTAGAGCAAGCCCTCTCATTACAGAAGCAGGCTACCATCTCTAAGGGCCAATATGGCTGCTGTCTGGGTACCACCATAATACAATTTTCTTCATTCTGGATGCCGGTTAGTACCCCTCACAGTCAATATGGTAGCCTCCTGGCTACTTCCATAAAGCAAGTCCCCCAATTACAAAGGCTGGCCAGCATGCCTCAGGGTCAAGGTGGCAGCCACCTGGCTACCACTGTAAACACATTTCTCTCATTATGGAGGCCGAATAGCACATCTTAGGGAAATATGGCAGCTGCCTGGCTACTGCTTTAAAGTAAGTTTCCAGTTACAGAAACCAGTTAGCATCCCTCAGGGCCAATATGGCTACCTCCTGGCTACCACCACAAACCAAGTCCTTCATTTTAAATGCCGGCTACCACCCCTCAGAGCCAATATGGCAGTGGCCTGGCTATTTTCATAATGCAAGTCCCCCAATTACAGAGGCAGGCTACAAGACCTCAGGGCAAACATGGCTGCTGACTCACTACCATCTTAAAGTAAGTCCAAAGTTACAAAGGCAAGCTAGCACCTCTCAGGACCAATATGGTGGGTGCCTGGCTACTGCTGTAAACAAATTTCTTTTTTCATGGACTGTGAATAGCAACCATCAGTACCAATATGGCAGCCACCTGGCTACTTCCATAATGCAAATCCCCTAATTGCAAAGGCACACTACCATCCCTGAGGCCCAACATGGCATCTGACTCACTACCACCTTAAAGCAAGTCAGCAGTTATGGAGTCCAGCGAGCATCAGGGTCAATATAGCAGCTGCCTGTTTACTGCCATAAATAAATTACTCTCATTATGGAGGCCGAAGAGCACCCTTCCAGTTCAATATAGCTGCTGCATGGCTACCGCCATAAACAAATTCCTGTAATTACAGAGGCTGAATAGCACCCCACAAGGCCAATATGGCAACTGCCTAGGAACCGTCGTAGAGTGAGGACTCCCTGGCAGTCATTAAGAGAGAAAGGCCTGGCAGTTGTAAAGCGAGGATGGCCTGGTAGTCATTAAGTGAGGAATGCCCGCTGGTGACTATATGAGAAACTCCAGACAGTTGTTAAGTAAGAAATGCCTGCTGGACATTAAGAAAGGAATGCCTGGAGGATGTAAAGTGAGGATGGCTGACTGTCATAAAGCAAGGATGACTCTACCATCCTTGTAAAGCGAATGCAGCTCTGCCATCATAAAGCAACGATGGCCCAGCATTCATAAAGCAAGGAATGCCCACTGGTTGTTAAGTGACAAATGTCAAGTGGTTGTTAAATGAGGAATGCCTGCCAGTCACTAAATGAGGAATGGCCGATGGTTGTTAAGTGGCAAATGGCTGCCAGTTGTTAAATAAGGAATGCCCACAGGTTGTTAAATGAGGAATGGCTGGCAGTAGTAAAGTGAAGACAGCCAGACAGTTGTAAAGTGAGGGTGGCCCTGCCATCATAAAGTGAGCACAGACCAGCCATCATAACACAAGAATGTCCCAGCATTTGTAAAGTGAGGAATGCCCACGGTTGTTAAGCAAGAAATGTCCATCAGTCGTTAAACAAGGAATTGCCTGCCGGTCGCTAAATAAGGAATGGCTAGCAATCGTTAAGTGAGGGATGAGTGGAGGTCATTAAATTAGAAATGCCCACTAGTCTTTAAATGAGGAATGCCTGCCAGTTGCTAAACAATGAATGGCCGGCAATCATAAAGCAAGGATGGCCCTGCCATTATAAAGCGAGCACAGATCAGCCGTCATAAAGGGGTCATAAAAGTGAAGAATGCTTTTTGGTCATTAAATGAGGAGGAGTGGCCAGAGGTTTTTAAGTGAGAAACGGCTGGTGGTGGTTAAGCAAGGAATACACTAAACAAAGAGTGGCCAGCAGTCATTAAGTGAGGAATGTCCAGTAGTGGTAAAGCAAGGGCAGCCTGGCCATCGAAAGCATGGAATGCCCGGGGGCCATTAAGCGAGGGTGACTGGGTGGTCATTAAGAGAGGAATGGCCATCAGTTGTAAAGCAAAGGTGGCCCAGCAGTCATAAAGTGAGGGTGGCCCAGGGGTCTTAAAGCAAGAAATGCCTGGTGGTCATTAAGTGAGGCATGGCCTTCGGTTGTAAAGCGAGGGTAGCCGGCTGTCGTAAAGTGAGGGTGGCCCGGGGGTTGTAAAGCAAGGAATGCCCAGAAATCATTAAGTGAGGGTGGCTGGGTGGTCATTAAGAGAGGAATGGCCATTGGTTGTAAAGCAAAAGCAGCCCAGCAGTTGTAAAGTGAGGGTGGCCCAGAGGTCATAAAGCAAGAAATGCCCAGTAGTCATTAAGTGAGGAATGGCTGTCAGTCATAAAGCGAGGGCAGCCACCCGTCATAAAGCAATGACTGCCTAGCAGTTGTAAAGCAAGGAATGCCCAGCAGTCATTAAGTGAAGGTGGCTAGGTGGTCATTAAGTGAGGAATGGCCATCAATCATAAAGTGAGGGCAACCAGCCATTGTAAAGTGATAAATGCCCGGCAGTCATAAAGCAAGGAATGTCCGGCAGTCGTTAAGCTAGGGTGGCTGGGCGGTCATTAAGCGAGAAATGGCCATCAGTTGTAAAGCGAGGGCAATGGCCATCGTAAAGTGAAGAATGCCCAGTGGTCATTAAGCGAGGGCGATTGGGGGGTCATTAAGCGAGAAATCGCCATGGGTTGTAAAGTGAGGGTGGCCCAGCAGTCATTAATTGAGGGTGCCCTGGCAGTTATGTGATGAATGGGTGGTGGTCATAAAGTGAGGGCACCCCAGCGACATTAGGTGAGGGCTGCCCTGCGGTCCTTAAGTGAGGAATGGCCGGCTGCCATAAAGCAAGGGCAGCCTGGCCATCATAAAGTGAGGGAAGCCTGGCTGTCGTAAAGTGAGAAATGCCTGGTGGTCTTTAAGTGAGGGCCTCTGGGTGGTCATTAAGCTAGGAATGGCCAGTGGCTGTAAAGCAAGTGCAGCCTGGCCATTGTAAAGTGAGAAATGCCTGGTGATCGTTAAGCAAGAGCATCTGGGTGGTCACTAAGCGAGGAGTGGCTGGTGGCTGTAAAGCGAGGATGGCCCGGATATCGTAAGGTGAGCACAGCCTGGCTGCTGCAAAGGGAGAATAGCCCAGCATTCATAAAGTAAAAAATGCCCGCTGGTCATTAAGCGAGGAATGGCCAGCAGTCATTAAGCAAGAAATGACTGTCAGTTGCTAAACGAGGGATGGCCAGCAGTTGTAAAGTGAGAATGACCCTGCCGTCGTAAGGCAAGTGCAGCCCAGCCATCACACAGCAAGGATGGCCTGGCGTTCCTAAAGCAAGAAATTCCTCCTGGTCATTAAGCAAGGAATGGCTGGCAATCATTAAACGAGGGATGCCTGCCAGTCGCTAAATGAGGAATGTTCGTTGTTCATTAAGCGAGGGATGGCCGGTGGTTGCTAAAAGAGGAATGGCTGGCAGTTGTAAAGCGAGGATGGCCTAGCCGTCATAAAGTAACCACAGTCCGACATTCATAAAGCAAGGATGGCCCAGCTGTTGTTAAATGAAGGATACCTCACAGTGTCTTTGGTTGTCACGTGTAAATAAGGGCTCTTTATATCCACCTCTTACAGTGCTTTCAAGTTAATAAAATTATGTATATTAAAGGGTTAGCACAATAACTGGTATAGAGCAAATTTTCAAGAAATTTTATTTATCTCTTTCACAATGACAGTTATGAGCTCCTCAGTGATTTATCTCATTTTAAATAGTGGACTCACATATTAGTGACCATGTTAAGAATAAAGGTGAGACTTCTAAAAATACAGTTGTATGTAAAACTAATTGCTACTGGACAAAAGTATTTATAATTATATGTATACAGGGCTGTATGGAAAAGATTCAACCATAAATGCCTCCATGTTACATATTACCTAGCTGGATACTTTTGGGATAGTCCATGTATTTTTTCAACTGCAGAGCACACAATTTACTGGATAATGGAATTGGAATAGTAAGGTATTGACAACAACATCTCAGTAAATTATTCTCATTGCTTGACTGATAGCTTAAACTTTGAGCCTAATTTCCTTCGTGACATCACCTCAAAAATGTGGACAGAGCAGGGAATAATGCTTATAAATTCAATGATCCAGAAACTCTACTGCTAGGGGTTTATCTTAAAAAATTAAGAAGAGATGTGTGCACAGTAGGACAATATTCCTTCCAGAGGAACAATTAAAGTCAACCTACACTGAAAAACACCAAGAAAGGCTACATAGTGTATGATTGAGTCATGAAGTGGCATATTATGCAACCATTAACAACCATGCTGACACAAATGATAGGTGCAGTAAAAAATAACACTGTGTGTGAAATTTTAAAGAGAGCACAGTCTTGAATAAATTTCTAAAACCACATCACCGACAAAGACTAAGTCAAAGAGAAATAGAAAATATTCTTAACAGACCTTTAATTAATTCAATGCATAGGCAATCAAAAAAACAATTTAAGTAGTATATACAGAAGGGCTTTGATAGTTTCAGAGGAGTCTACAAACATAAACTTTTATAGTATAAATCTCAGCACAATTGTATGCATAGGTTTACCCAAACAACTAATGATGGACAACTATGAATGCTGCTCTGGGCCCTCCTATTCTCTGTCTCTGTCTCTGTCTCTCTCTGTCTCTCTGTCTCTCTCTCTCTCTCTCTCTCTCTCTCTCTCTCACTTTAATCACAAAAAATAAATAAATCTTTAAAAAATTTGAATTAATTCTTTTGGCATTTGTTTCTTACTGTGTTCTTTACAGGTTTTTCATTTGCTGTTTGTTTTTGTTTTTCTTTGGTCTCATTCTTTAAAAAATAAATTTATTTTATTGTCTGAGAGAAGATGAAAGAGTGAGAGAAAGAAAGAAGGAGAAGTCTATAGTTGCACATCATTAGCTGTGACATGGTTTCATTTCACACAGGTGGATGTGAGGCCCAGCAGGTTGGAACTGAACTGAGAGCCTCCAGCAAGGGATGTAAGAACCTTTGTGGCTTTATGGTGGCTACCAGTGGTGCTGAAATTTAGCATATGAGTGTACAAGGGCTGAGACAAGGATTGGATCCCAGAGACTTGTGTTTGCAAGACAAGCACCCAACCTGTTGAGCTATCCTGGCATTCCCCATTTTTTTTTGTATTCCTTTATCGTTAAATGTGACATTGGTTAGTTAAAATTATATAGGTTCCATGTGTACAATTCCATAGTACTTTGTCTATGTCTTATGTGTATATTAACCAGTGTCAACTTTCTTTCCATCACCATATATTTGGCTCCACCTTCCTCCACTTTCAACCCTCTTGCCTCTTACCCTCAGATAACCACTAAACTATTGACTGTGCCCATGAGGGTTTGTTGCTTTCAGTTCTATATTCCACATATAAGTGAAGTTGCATGGATCTTAGATGTTGCTGTCTGGCATCTTTGCTGACCATGATAAGGAAAGTATAAACTGTGCACTGTAGACAAACATTCCCCAGACACAGGACTTACCATTACACTAGTTAATAGTAGCTCCAGTGCTGTCACTGAGCAGCAGCAGCTCCAGTGCTGTCACTGTGCAGCAGCAGCTCCAGTGCAGTTACTGTGCAGCAGCAGCTCCAGTGCTGTCACTGTCCAGGAGCAGATGCAGTGCTGTTATTGTGCAGCACCAGCTTCAGCGCTATCACTGTCCAGCAGCTCCAATGCTGGCACTGTCCAGGAGCAGATGCAGTGCTGTTACTGTACAGCAGCTGCTCCAGTGCTGTCACTGTGCAGCAGCTGCAGTGCAGTTACTGTGCAGCAGCTGCTCCAGTGCTATTACTGTGCAGCAGCAGCGCCAGTGCTGTCACTGTGCAGCAGCTGCAGTGCAGTTACTGTGCAGCAGCTGCTCCAGTGCTGTTACTGTGCAGCAGCTGCTCCAGTGCTGTCACTGTGCAGCAGCTTAAGTGCAGTTAGTGTGCAGCAGCTGCTCCTGTTCTGTTACTGTGCAGCAGAAGCTCCAGTGCAGTCACTGTGCAGCAGCTGCTCCAGTTATGTTACTGTGCAGCAGCAGCTCCAGTGCTGTTATTGTGCAGCAGCTGCTCCAGTGCTGTCACTGTTCAGCAGCTCCATTGTAGTTACTGTGCAGCAGCAGCTCCAGTGCTGTTACTGTGTAGCAGTTCCAGTGCTATCACTGTCCAGCAGCTCCAGTGCTGTTACTGTGTAGCAGCAGCTCCAGTGCTATCACTGTCCAGGAGCAGATACAGTGCTGTTACTGTGCAGCAGCATCTCCAGTGTTGTAACTGTGCAGCAGCAGAAAGGTTTTGGGCTTAGACTGAACACTGGCCCTTCTTGATCCACACTCAGCCAACTCACCTTAAAAACTTTGACCTTGACAACCTCTTGTCATATGAGCCCACTAATTAAAATCAATATATGTCCATCTTCATGTCCTATTGATTCTGTTTCTCTGAAATACACTGTACAATAATACAGGGGGCTAATAAGTATGAAAATGGATAAAAATAGATCTAGATGACTAAGTCGCAGAGGTTGGTACTTGCATGGATATGGAAGAAAAGAGGAAAAAAGAACTTGATACATTTCAATCTATGTGATTGGGAGACTGCAACTGCCTCAAATTAGAAAGTTCATACAAAAGAGTTTGAATACAGACAGAATTAACGTATTTTGGGGCATCTTTAATTTAGGTTTTATTGGTTCATCCAAATAAAAGCAGCCAAGAACTAGGGGTAGTAATGGACATGTAATATAAAAAAAATGTCTGAATAGGTGGTTTGGCACAATATAAAAGCCAGTGGAATAGAAGTAACATCTGAAACGAGGAAAATGGAAGGTAGTCCAACCAGCCAAAAGAGAGGTTTTAAAACAGGAGAATAGGAAGGAAGAAAGAAAAGTAAAGAGTAAGAGATCAAGGGAGAATCAAATCAAGATCAATAGGACATACTGTGTGTGTTGGTGTTGGGCAGGTGGTGCCTGGAACCAGAAGAGAGCCCTCAGGGAGGGGACAGATCAGGAGATTTTAGCTGGTGTGGCATTCAGGAAGGAGAGCATCTCAAGGATAAAAGGTGACCACTCATGACGACCACTACTGAGAGATGAGGACAAGTAGCCTCTGGTGGTTCTGACATGGTGTGCTTTTAGTAAAGTGACAGGTCAAGATGATGGCTCTCACTGAGTTAGTAAGAGAATAGATGATGTACCAGACAAAGAGGTAAGAGTAGGGTCATTTTTTGCCATATAAAATATGGTGATGGGAAACAATAAAAGAACAAAAATATGAAAATAAGGCCCCCAAAAGATGCGACTTTGCTTAGTAGCAAGTGAAGACATTAAAAACAGAGGGAGAATTAACAGTACTTAATAAATGCATGAAGAAAAGATGAATAATGGGTTGAAATAATTATAAAGAAAAAAGTGATAAGAGCCAAATATTAAATCAGACAATTTATGCCAAAGAGAAAAATAGCATCATAAAGTACAGGTTCAGTTTATCTTCTGAAGAAAGAAGACAAACCATAAAACAGCCCTCTCCCCACAACCGAGCAGTCCTCCCTGTTGGCACACTGTTAACAGACTCCATAGGAATAAATTCAAAGTAGGGTTCTACAGAAGAAAAAAAATACTGAGTTCTCTTTAGGAGAAATAACTGATAATACTCTATATAAATATGCAGAATATGGAGTTATGTAAACCAAGAGCCTTCCAGGACATATAGACACAAGAATGGAGCAAATGAAGCCTTGCATGCAAGGAACATTTGTGGCCTTGGAGGCATGCCTCCAATACCATCTTGTTCATATCCTTGAGTCTTGAGACTATTCTTGGTAGAGGAACCTTGAATAATATCTGGGAACAGCTAAGATGAAAGAGTAAATATCAGCAGGCTTAAGTATTAAAAATACATCTATTCCCTTGCTTTAATATGTATGTTATGCTTTTCAGTTTCTGTTGGGAAAATAGCTCATTGTACAAGAAAGTAAAAATACTGAGTTTAAGACAGATGGGGCTCTTGATCATGGTGATCTTGAGTCCTCTGTTACACACTTTAAACTGCTCATCTACATCACCTGATTTTCTTCATGGTTCCTGACTAAAAACTGCAAAACCTCAGAGACAGCACAGACTCTGCCTATGGCCTGACCATGCAAAGGCCTTGGGTACATCAAGAAGGTGTGACCTGGCATCTTTACCATTTTTTTTGGGGGGGGGGGCCCTGGATAAGTGGCTCTTTCGAGTTTCTTCAGACATTCCCTGTATCAACTGCTCAGAATGTAACACAGATAAATTGATTTATAAAGGAAGATTCAAGAGAGCTTGACTAATATTGAAGGTTAAATTCTATTTGTTGAACAAGAGTTGAGAAAATGTATTAATTGTAATAATAAAATGTCAAGGTTTCTACTCAGTTACATCATGCCATGCATTCCATTTTCAGATATCAGATGACAGTAAAGCATTTGGGGTGTTATTTTATTTAGATAGAAATATCCTTTTATAATTTCAACCAACCTCCCCCAATTTAACACCAACAACAACAACAAAAAAACAAAACCCAAATATTTAACAAGAATTATACTTTGCTTTATTTACAGTTACATCCCACAGACTTAAAGCTCTGCTTGGCACATAGTATACACACAAGACATAATTGATGAATTAATGAATCTATCACAATATTTAACAGGAAATTATGTAATGTCTAGCAGAAGCATAACAGAGTCTCTTTCTGTATTGCTTTAAAAGGGTCATGTCAAACTAATTTGCCCATTCTGGTATTCCAAAGCAAGAATGGAGTGATATACTGGCAGTGAGTGGCTGGGAGTGGCCCAGCTGCGGGACTGGGGGTGTGGGTGGTTTTGTGGAGAGTGTCCTCCAACTTTCTAAAGGAAGGAAGCAGAGTATGGCCCTGCTTCAGAGCCAGAATTTCATACAATGTGGTGGTCTCCACATGATATCCAGAGGCTGACACAGGGAATTGGGCTGGAGTTTACACTTCCAGCCCTGCAATCCCACATCCCCACTCCCTGAGAGGCACACATGCACCACTCAAGACCCTGAGCACTGGTAGGGCACAGCTTTCTGGGAGAGTCACCATGGAGCTCAAACTGGGCAGCTGTGCCAACTCTTCCCTCTCCTCCTCCTGCTCAGCAATACTGCATTAGCTTCCAGGATGGCAAGTACTAGCTTTCTGGTCCCTTTCAGGATTACACTGGGCCCTGTGGATGCAGTCTCTAGAAGCTCAGAGACTTCTGGTCTCCTGCCAGCTGTTCGTGGTACCACAAAGTCTGCGGAAGAAGGTGAGTAAACTTGGCCATTTCGATTATAAAGCCCTTAATCCACTGCCCTGGTTCCATGCCCATGCCAATGTTCCCCTCAAGGTGTGGGCTTGGTTTGGGGTAAGTAGACCGGGTCGGCACTGCAAGAGAGGTGGAGGAGTGCCTGCACTTTGCACAGATTTGGAAGGTGTGTCTTTTGGATGTTTTCCCAGAGCAGCCCCGATATCCACTTCATCATATTGCCAAGTTTTATCTTCCCTAGCACCGTGTGTGCACATTGGCTTTGGCTGGTGATGCCTCCTGCTAAGATTGGCAGTGGTTCAGCTTCATTGAATGCAGTTTTGGTATGTGGAGAAGGTTACAGCCCTCAGAACTATCAAGAAATCTTGCGATAAAGTGCCCTTGTGGGGAAACAAAGGGTGGTCTCGTACTTCCTTAGTGGGGGTGGGACCACCCTGTGTCCTCCATGACCAGAATTACTATATCAGGTGTGGTAGCTAAGCCCTCTCCCAGAAGGTTTTCCAAGCTCTAGGCTCCATGGATCACTGCCAGGCTGCAGAGTGAATAACCCAGCAACAAATGCCGACTTAAAGCTAGATAGGCCAGGATTGAAAGCAATCAAATATGTTGCCCAAATACAACTTCTATTAATATTGCAAGCCCTTTAAAATCCTATAGACAAAGGTGGTCCAACTGTAAAAAAACATTTCAGGACAGTTTGAACAGTGACCGGCAAGTGTCCAAATGCTTGTTTGTAGTCACACAATGGCCTAAGTGTCTGCCCTGAAGGTGAGTTCTCTGCTGACAGTGAGGTTGTGACCCTTCACAGTGCAGATTTACAGTGGTGAGTGTTCCTGTTGCTAGGTAAGAAAATACCACATTAGTATGTCAATGCTACAGGCAGCACCACGTGCAAACTGACGCAGGTGTATTTTATAAGGATGACCTAAAGGTCTAATGCATCCTGTAGCCTGGCCAGGACAGAGGCAGGGTAAACCAGCAGGTCAGCCCACCCTGCTAAGAGCTAGGGGGATGGTCTGTCTCTCCAGAAGCTTCACTGAGTGCTTGAATGCCACCCTGGAAACTGAGTGCTGACCCACCCTCCCCAGGGGTAATGTGAATCTGGATGAAGCCCATTACCAACTGAGCACTTCTTTTCTCTCTTCTGCACTGAATGCAGAGAAATGCAGAAATGTACAGAGCCACTGACACCCACCCATTCAGATACTGCTCCACACAGAATCCTTGCAGGTTCCTACCTCACTTTGGGGGCCTTGTTTCCTAATCCAGATTACAGAAAGTGCTGGCACCATGCACTGTCACAACCAGCACTAGAAGGCTGTGCCCAAATATACCCGCAGCCTCCCAGAGGAAGCACCCAGCTAAATCTCCCAACAAGACAGGCCCGTCTGCTGAATAGGCCAAAATCTCTGCCACTTAGGGATAAAAATATTGGGGGTGCTAGTAAGAAAAGCATGAAAAGCAACCAATTTTTTTTAAGGTGGTGAATTGATGGCTGACATTAAAGAGAGAGAGAATGAGATGTTCTGAACTTATAACAAAATATCATAAATTTTACTCACAATATATCTGAAAAAAGAAAACTAATAGCAAGTGGGGTAGAGTCAGTGAGGAAAGGGGAGAAGAAGGAAGGGGGCCTGTCATACTTAAAGGAACTAATTAAAGATTTCTGAGTCAATAGGAATTGGTACTAGCATGTATTGACAGTGATGGGGGTTGCAGGAGGGCAGAAGTGGTGATGCAGGCTTTATCTGAGGTCAATCCATCAGATGTTTCTAGTAATAATGTCACATCCCGGTAAAAGAAGGGGATACAGGGTTTGATGCCCACATCTGAGAACTCCTGTGGGGTCTCATCTTGATGCATCTTCATGGTCTGCTGAGTAGCGGGGTCCTCTAGGGTGTCCAGGCCTGTCAAATATTGTTTGTTTTCTTTTTGTTGTTTGTTTGTCTGGTTTGGTTTTTTTTTTGCATGATTCTGTTCAAAATTTCCAGCACCATTTGTTGAATAGGTAACCTTCACTCCAATTTAAGTTCCTGCTTCTTTTGTTGTAGATTAATTGGCCATATACATCTGGGTTTATTTCTGGGCTTGCAGTTCTGTTCCATTGATCTGTGTGTCTGTTTGCCAGTATAATGCTCTTTTGATAACTGTATCCTTGTAATATAATTTGATATTTGGTAGCATGAATCTTCCAGTTTTGTTCTACTTTTTCATGGTTGCTGTAGCTATTCTGTCTTTTTTTGTTTCATATAAATTTTAGGATTATTTGTTCTAATTATGTAATGAATGTTGTTGGGAATGAGATAATGTAGAATTGTACACCACTTAACTATGTACTTTTTATGAATCAATGCTATCCTGATAATGTTAGAAATAAGAAAATCATCTTAAGATACTGTCTGCCCTTTAAAATACTCATCATTATAGTGTTTAGCATATTAATTCCAGTAAGATTGTATTCTTGGATAAGTGATATGTCATGTAAAATTGATATGGAAGAAGATAAAATAAATTTTGAAAGAACAAAAACTGGAGAAGCTTGGATGGCTAAGTGGGTAAAGCTCTTGCTTTGCAGCCACAGGGACTGAGGATCAAATCCTAGCCCTGGCCCCTGTAAACCTATATGCTGAACTGGGGTGTGCTTCCCATGCAGGAGGCCACCAGTTCAGTTCTTGCCCCCTGGTTCAGGCCCTGGCTCAAGGGGCCATACTGCCCCTGTGGGAAGTTCCCAGCCCAGTTTTTACCCTGCATAGCCACTGCTTATCTGTGGAACAGAATCATGTTAAAAACTGATGACATACAATTATGCAGACTGCTCTGGGCCCTCACCTTACTCTGTCTCTCTCTGTCTTTGTCAAAAACAATGCAAAAAAAATATTTTTTAATTTTTTATTAAATTTACTGGGGTGACATTAATTGATATCAATTACATCATTTCCAGGTATACAATTCTACATTACATTGTCTATACATCACATTATGTGCTCAGCACCCAGAATCAGCTCACTTTTTATTATCGTATATTTGATTCCTCATCCCTACTTTCCCCCACCCATCTCTCCCATCCACTTCCCCACTTACCCTCAAGTAACCACTAAATTATTGACTGTGTTTATGAGTTTTTGTTTCTCTGATCCTTTCAGTTTTATATTCCACCTATAAGTGAGGTCATATGTTTCTTCATTCTTACATTCTGACTTACTTTGCTTAATAAGATGATTTCAAGGTCTATCCATGTCACAATTTGCTTTATTTCATCTCTTCTTATTGCTGAGTAGTATTCCACTGTATAAATCTATCACAACTTCTTTATCTAGTCATTTAGAAGAGGACACTTTGGTTAATTCCACAACTTGGTCACCATGAGCAGTGCTGCGATGAACCATTGGGGTACATATACCTTTGCAGATTAAGGTTTTCAGGTTTTTGGGGTAGATACCCAGTAGATGGATTGCTGGGTCATATGGCAATTCCATTTCCAGCTCTTTGAGGAATCTCCACACTGCCTTCCATAGTGATTGTACTAATTTACATTCCCCACCAGCAGTGTATGCGGGTTCTTGTTTGTCCACAGCTTCTCCAGCACTTGTTATTCATTGCCTTGTTGATTATAGTCATTCTAATAGGTGTCAGGTGGTATCTCATTGTGGTTTTAATTTGAGTTTTCCTAATTGCTAGTGATCTGAGCATTTTTTCATGTATCTGTTGGCTGTTTGAATGTGCCTAATCACTTTGAATTGAAAGAGTTAATCAAAAGCTTACCACAATTGGATGTTTTCTTTAAAAAACTTTGTAGCTTACAAAGAAGAGATATCGAGACAAATACAGCACAAGGAGCAACATGTAAAATGTGTGATGTTTGAAAAATTAACTAGACAAAAAATGCTATAAAGCAGAGATCAAAATATTAAGTAATAAGAAATTAGGGGAAGTTGGGATGGATCAGTGGGTTAAGTGCTCACTTTGCAGCGCCTGAGACCATGGATCGAATCCCGGCCCCAGCCTGTGTGAACTTATATGCTGAACTAGGAAGTTTCCCCAGTTCACTTCTCTCTCTGTCTCTGTATATCTCTCTCTCTCTCTCTCTCTCTCTCTCTCTCTCTCGTCAAAACCAAAAAAATAAAATAAAATAAAATAAAAAAGAAAGAAAGAAAGAAAGAAAGAAAGAAAAAGAAAGGAAAGGAGAGCAAGATGGCGGCATGAGAGGAGAACCCAGACACCTACCTGGGAAGGGACTTACGAACAAAAAGGAACCCACAGGGGAAACCCTGAGAAGCACCCTCAACTGAGAGAACCACACAACGCAGAACAACACACAAAGGTTAGAGGAAAAAGGGAAGAGCGGGAGAGGGAGGGAGAAGGAGCAGTTTGGGGACAGGAACAAAGTGCGGAGCGCGGCCCAGGGCTGGCAAAAACAAAGGGGGATTGGGGGACTACAGCCAAAGTGGAGCTAGACCCAGGGCGGGCTGGAAGCCGAGACCTAGGGAGCGTGGACGCCCCACAGGAATGTGGACAACTTAACATCCCAACTCAAGGGGCGGCACGCGGTGCCCTAATCAGATCACAGAGCCTAAAGTGGAACAGGGACTGTGGAGCAGGGCGGCGGCACTTCCCGGTGGGCGGGGTGAGAGCAGGGCACCAGCCCGCAGCAGCTTGGCACCCCTGATTCACAGAGGAGACACAGCTGAGCTCCTAAGGTTGTCTGTGAGGGAGCACCTTTTCAAGACAGGGCTCTTGGAGTGAGGGCAGCGGCTCAGTGGACACTGAGGGAGCACGCTGGGCAACAATAGACGTGCTTAGAGTGAGTCCCCGTCCTGCAGAGCAGCCGCAGCCAAGCCTCTGCGGAGCCCCACCTGCCTGCACCACAGCTAAGCAGCGCCCCGGCAGGCAGGCCCACAGACGGCAGGCAGGCTCACAGAAACAGTGAAAAAGCAACCCGGCCAGAGGGGAAGAAAAGCCCAGAGCTGCTCGCTTAGCCCCCACTACTGCTGAGCTGCCGGCAGGCAGGCTCACAGAGGCACTGAAAAAGCAGCCCGACCAGAGGGGAAGAAAAGCCCCGAGCTGCTCACCCAGCCCCCACTACTGCTGAGCTGCAAGCAGACAGGCTCACAGAGGCATTGAAAAGGCGGCCCGGAGCAGCTCGCCCGGCCTCTGCTCTGAACCACCAGCCTCCCTGCAAACAGAGGAATCTGCTATTGTGTCTCAGGCCCGCCCTAGCTCCT
>PVKE010026145.1:0-22512 GCA_004027555.1 Craseonycteris thonglongyai
TTTGTTTTCCAGACTTTCTGCAGTGCAGTGTTAATATTTATATAATGAGAAAAGATATGTACAAATAAAATGTATAATAAAGTATAAAATAATGTTTTATATTTTCTGTTATTTTTCTTAGTTTGTATAAATAGTCATAGTAAATAAAATAAGACTACTAGAGTTTTTACTGAACAATCCTAAGTTTAACTTTCAGTCCTCATAATAAACAATCCCACACTTAGATTTTCACTTGCTCTAACATTTTAGTTCAAATATAAAAGAATAGTCAAATTTCTCAATGTATTCCAACTGATACCTATGACCAATAGGGTAGGTTCTGGATCATTGGTGTGGTATTTGTTTTTCCCAAATTAATCATTTTACTTGAGACTCTTTTTTTCAGAAGCTACAAGTATAAAATATATTTTAAAACATCATTCATAAAACAAACAAACAAACAAACAAACAAAAAAACAACCGTATCACATAATTACGTGTAAAATTACAAACACTTGAGGATGAAGTAAAATTTTTCTAGGAGGTACAACTGTAAGTATGACTTATGACTATAGGAAAGCAAATACCTTTCTAGAGAACTAAAGCATAAAAATGCCCAATTGGTTAGAGGTATCAGAACATCCTACAGTCTTCAACTAGAATGTTGGACAATTAACACTCAATTATTTGATCCCACAGTAGAAGCCAATACTACTCCACGCCAAAAAATGTTCATGGCTCAGTAATAAAATTTTTGATCTCTAATCTCAGAAAGACTCAGACATTTGGGGTTGGTTCAGCTAATTGATAAGTTGTATGGGGAGATATTTTTTTTAATTAAAGAAATTTGATAACAAATAGTTTCTCTTTAATGAATAAGATAAGGGTCAGAATTGTTCATATGCTAGTTATGTAAAAGCTAAAAGGATCTAAAAAATATTTTCTTATTTATCATTCAGTGTTCCAGCATTTTTTTCTTCTATCTTCCCCACTGCCATGGAGGAGGAGGGATATACTAAGTGGGACAATGGGGCAATGATGTTCTCTCTCTTTATGTCCCTCCTTCCTTCCTCTTTCTTCCTTTCCTCCCTCTAAATTTTCTTCCTCTCTACCCTCTCCTCTCTCTTACACTCCCTTTCTTTTCTTTTCTTTTCTCTGTCAGAATTTAGTTATTCATTTTCATTTGACTGAAATTTGTCAACTAACATATACCGGTATATGAAATAATTTATTTTGAAAAGTTTGCAAACAAAGTACCACTCAGGGATATCATTTCAACTTACTGAAAATTGGTGTTTTGGAAAAAATAAGAAACCACAAAGGGAATTGTTAAAAGCACAATTTGATACGTACTAAAATATATACATTGTATTATATTATTTGGCTGATGTTTCTTGTACATTTAAAAATAATTTTGTTTATATTTATTCTATGTATTAACAATCCACATGTTTTTCATGTTTTTTAAAAATATTATAATATAAATCCTTCTTACTTAATTCTCCTATTGTCTTTATTTTATTTTAATGCTAGAAAGCAATAGGTATAAAAAACAACTACATTGTCTCTGTCAGCAGGATGTGTGACCACAAGCACCATTCTTTATCATTATTCAAGATTAGGTTTATAATAAAATCATGAATCTTATACAAGTATACAATAAAATCATATAAAAATTTTATCTAACTAATTAAATTACATGGGAAATAGCAGGCTACTAGAACTAATTCAAAAAGTATTTAAGAATCACAAATTTACATAGGCCATTAGGTATGTTAAAATGAGTTTATAATTTTGTTAATGTTTATAAGCCAATAATTAATTGAATCTTCTCCTGCACCATTTGCATTTTATGGGTGAGAATTATTTGTGTTACTATCAGTATTTTATCATTTACAGAGTTTTGAGAAGTTTAAAATTAATAATAAAAGGTGAGTTGACTTGAAAGGATGTGCTAGACAGTAATCTTTTTTGCCCATATCAGAATTTTTACTTTTTTAATGATACCATCAATATTCTACAGAAGTGAATTATGTAGCTTAAATCAGATTAAGTTTTTGTTTGTTTGGTTTTCTTTTTAAATAAATATTGCTGCTGTGCATTATTCAGGATATAATGAATATGAACGAATAGTCACAGAGTTATAGAACTTAGTTCAAAGTAGATCCAGGTAATCACTAGATCTAATAAATTGTACTAATGAAAAAGATTTTGATAAAAAATAAGCATTTAGGAATTTTGCATGATCAACCAAAAATCAAAGGGAAAGATTCGGAGAAGTGTTGATTTGGATGGAACTGCCTGTGTATTTACACGGCTACTGCCCCCAGCTGTACCTTAAAATAACCTTTGAAGTTCTAAATGTTATATGAACATAATCATTCATACCAACTCACCTCCTGAACTTTTCCAGAGAGCAGTCAAGATACCAATTCTTAGGGCCAACCTTGTTTCTTATAGCTACTGCTAATCCTTTCTACTTATTTAGAAAGGAGGCATTTGCAACAACATGGATGGACCTTGAGATCAGCATATTAAGTGAGATAAGTCAAACAAAAAAAATCAAGAACCATATGACTTCACTTATATTTGGAATATAAAACTGAAAGTAACAAGGAAACAAAAGCTTATTGACACAGTCAATAGTTTAGTGGTCACCTGAGGGTAAGGGGGGAGGAGAGTGAGCGCATCAAATATGTGGAGATGGAAAGAGAAATGATTATGGGAGGTGAACTCACCCAACAGAGTACTTGGAACATAGAAGATGAGTAAGAATATTAAAATAACTAATAGTATATTAATGACTAACAGAATATATGAATAAGTAAGCATTTGAAATAAATATAATAGACTAAGACAGGGTAGGGTAGGGTAGGGTAGGATACAGTAAAATAGGATAGGATAGGATACGATAGATAGGCTAGAAAGAACGAATAAAGTAGAGTACAGTAGAATAGAATAGATGAATAAGAGTGAGAAAAATGTAAACAAGTACCCCTCTTCTTTGTTTAGGTGTATGAACCCTGAGCTTTGTGGGTAGATCATTCTCAAAATGCAACTGAGTAACTACTAGGATTCTCTGACTCCAGGTCTGCTTTGTTCCCATGACCTCCAGGCTAATTGCTTGTGCTAAGTCTTGCAAATAGACACATGGATCATTAGAGAAATTCTGTATGTGGCTTGAGTTTTACAAAAGCAGTTTCTTACTAGAAAGTGCCTCTTTCAGGAGATAAAATGTGAACAAAAGTAATGATTGAATATCAAGGATTTCAGAAACACCTTGTGAGCAGATTAACATCAACTAGTGGTATATCTTCCTTGGACTTCTGTTGTACTCCTCCCTGCTGGCACTCAGAACTCTGTGGTCCTCAATCACCTCTTGCTTCTTCCATTTCCCCCTCCCGTGATACAAAAGAAAGCAGAACTCTGTACTTTCTTAAGATGAATTTAAAAACAATGTCTCCCATTGTTTTATTCATTACCTTCTTAATCAATAGATCTTTACTCAAAATTTGGATGTTTTGAGTTTTGACCTTTTGAAGCATCAGGCACATATACTTTGGATTGACGACAAAAATAGGGGCAATGAGGAAAGTGTTCAACTCATTTCCCCCCAATCTAAGTCTGAATGCAAGCCTGCTTTACAAATTGAAGAGAATTTAGTCTTCTCAAGTACGTTAGGAATGAATGTCCATTATACTCATGGGATAAAAATAGAATTCTTGAAAAGCAGAGTTATTAATATGTATATATATATATATATAGGAAAGCCTCATATATTCAAAACTTTATCCATGGAATAAAACAAAGCAATACTCCTCCAGAAGATTAATATTTTAGTGCTCAGAATTGTTATTATTTCCTTAAGTGCAAGAGAAGAAATATAAGACAGTCTTTTGTTTCTTTTATCTTCTTATCATCAAAGTAATTTCTGACAGATACATGGCCTTAGACCTTATTTATTTATTTATTTATTTATTTGTATGTTATAGGATAAATGGAGATTTTATATGAGAGTATTAAAATTTAGAGCAATTCTAGTAATTAAAGGTGAAAAGTGTCTGGTTTCATAAGATGAACCCAAAGTCACACAACTCTACCAGTGTTTGTTGAATTGATCTGAGGCAACTGTGAGGTATTTGTTTTAATGATGACAATGGGAATTGTGTGGGCAGATGCCTTCAAGCTGTTTTCTGAGATGAGTCTCCATGCTTTGCCGCCACTGATAAGTTAGTTTCAAAATATTCAGGTGCTTATCCAAAACTTTCCAAACTACCTTCCCAACATGCTGATTCATGCCAAAGAGCTTAGTAGAATGGTTTGAACAATGGACCTTTTTTGTTTCTAGTCTTTCACCAACAGTTCTCCCAAAATGATAGTATTGACTGCTCTTTGGAATCTGTTATATGTGTCTTATTTTAAACTTAGCATTCTGTGTGACAGATTATAAATTTAGGAGATGTGACTCTCTATTTACATCAGTGTGTGTATAACTTTTGCTTATTTCTTAACATTTCTATGTGAATGTTTTCATGCAAATTGCATATTATAATATTATCTTGGTTATAGAAGTGCTACGAAAGTGAATAACACAAACAAAACTGGAAAATATGCTCTACTCTAAATACAAATAGCTCTGATTATGCATCTAAGAGTGGTTTTTGTTTTGTTTTTTTGAAGCAAATAAAACTATGCAAACTATGCACTTTGTAAAACAGTCTTAAATGTAAAAAATAAGAAAAGAATTGAATGGGAGGGTCAGTTCTATAAATGAGAAGTAGGACAAGTTGAAGGCTAAATGTATTAGAAATTATTGAGAGGTGAACTGTTGAGACAGGTATTTGATTTGAACCATGTTAAATATGGAAGTTTCCACACAATTAAAAAAAGAATTGAATTTTTATTTATTGGTGTTTCAAAATTCATGTAGTTTACATAAAGTGGCAATCAATGAAGTCTGACTTAGGATGACTAAGCATATAGAACACATTTTACACTCATAAAAAAGTTCTAACAATAAAGAAACTATTGCTTGATAAAAATTTGGTGCCAGCTATATATTTTAGATTGAGGCTAAGCACTCAAACCTCATACTAATATGAACCTTTTTTTCCTTCTAACTTAATGAATATGTGCAACATGTCCGTTGAAGTTAATAATGGATTTTGAAATTTTGTATTTTGTTTCTGGCATAGAATTTATATTTACTAAGCTTTTAAGTGGCCAATAATATGATTTCTGTTGCTTTCTTTCTACTAACCCTTAAAATTAATGTCTTTGGGAAAAAAAAATTATCTGGGATCCAATATTATTTGAGAGTAAAAGGTAAAGATTTTAACTGCCCTAGAACTTATTACTGTGAGATGGGGGTATTTAGCTCAAGAGGTGTGAAGAGCTCTTAAATTATTCTAGCAATTGAGTTTTCAATCTTTTTGTTCTATATTGTGAAGTCCTTTAATGGCTATACACACCCAAGAACTTGAACTTTAGACTCTATGAACAGCAGGGAAGAGATCTGCAACTAATGTTCACTCCCACATGGACAGAATCCTTAGACTTTCTGGGATTCATGCATGTGCTAAAAGAGAGAGTCTGAATGAATTAGAATGGCTAGGCTCAGGAAAGCCAAACTCTTAGTTTTCAGGGGAAGAAAAAATGAGGAGTAGAGTAGGATTAAGAAAATTGAAAGCTTAAATAAAACTGAACTAGGCACTTCTAAATTTATTTCATGCTGAATGAGTCCAAATGCCAATACTTTGATTTGCAGGAATCCATGTCTAGTTACTTTAGAGACAAGGAAATGTAGCTGACTTTGCAGCAAAATATGAATGGTCAGCTGACCCCACAGGCCATTTGTCATTGAGATGGGGAATTAGTTCACTTCTCCACACTTCCGTTAACAGTCCTTAGAAGGGTGGAAATCAAGACATCCAGTTGAATATCGTCATTCCAGTTGTCAAGCCAAATTCTCTAACTGTTGCCAGTTTACTCACTGACAATATGCATGTCTCTTAACTTCTTTGTACATTTACGCTTATTGTATTACACTTTTTAATAAGCAATGAGATGTCTTGAAATAACACATTATCAGAATTATTTTCTTTTAGACAGATGTTATGAATATCAAATTTAACCAAGAGTGAAATTTCTAAGTGTTCTTCAGTGAATCTCAGAAATGTGTCATAGGATTTTTAGTTCTTATTACTCAAGTTATCTTTCTTGAACTGGCAGAAGATTGTTAGATATCCTGAGAAGGCCCTGACCCAGACCTACTTATTCAGAATCTATATTTAAATCTAACATCAAAATTTAAATGAATATTAAAATTTGTTGTAAAAGTCACTTGTATATAAGTCACAGCAATGCAACGTTTAAAATGCTTTAGTATCCATCTTTAAAACTTTACTAACATTTTTTTCACAAGAATATAATAATTTAAGATTTTGCTTTTGATGTTAATGAAAATACATCCATGTCTTAACTATCTCTATATATCTAGGTTAAAAATTTTTACTCTTCTGAGTAAAAATTACATAGCAAGAACTCAAGAAATGTTTATGGAATTGGGGTACAATATAACCTTAAAATGAAATATGCTTCAATCTAAATTTTGGTAACTGCCTTCTATTTTATTTCTTAAAACACATTAAATTTTAATGCCAAAGATCTTAACCCTCAATTCCTCCCTATACAAGAATTGGCTTTTTATTTAGAGAATAAAAAGCCAATTTTCTCTCCATAACACTTAAGGGTTATATGGAAATCATCAAGCACATAAGTCCCTACTATCTCATTGGTCAATGGAAAGTGACAAAGAAAGTGACTCAAAAGTGTTGCTAATAAAAAACTAGCTTCTGCCCTCTAAGAAAGGAGAGAAGGTTTTTGTTTGTGTGTTTGTTTTTTGTTTTTTTCCCTTGACCTAATACCAAGAATGAGTAGAGAATGAGGCATAAAATTTCACATAAAGAGTGAAAAACCAACAAAACTGAAATGTGGTATATTATCTGACCAAATGTCTGCTTAACTTTGATATTGGATGAACTGCCCTTCCCCAGGGGTAGGGGAGAAGAAAACTAAAATAAATGATATATTAAAGGAGCATTAGTGGAAAAAAGCCTGAGACCCAATGACACCTAGTACTTATTTTGGTCTCTAACTGCCTCCTCACTTTCTCTTGTCCTCTACCTTATCCTCCCCAATTCTCACCAAAAACATACAGTCTTAATGGATTTCTCAAAGCTCTAATAGTTGAGTTTGTTTTGGAGTATTGTATAGTCCTGATTTAGCCAAACAGAGTAGATGGAATTGTGAGATTTTTCTGGACCTCTAGAAGATGGAGGAAAATAGTTACAAGTTTTAGGGTTATGTCCTGGTATATCCAAGCAAGGAGGTAACTGGAAGACCAGATGATCAAAGCTTAGAAAAATGTCAGGGATAGACATATGCATCACATCAGCTGGATAGTAAGAACCACTAGGGCTCAAGGAGATCACAGGTTCAGATGTGGAATAAAAGGCCTGGCCAACAAAGAAAACTACTCCAGCTACACCAAACTCTTTCTCACTCTTCATTGTATCCCCTTACCCTTACCACAGTAGAACTGGTTCTTAGAACAGAAAAAGAGAAGAGATGTTTCATAGTTTGTCTATGTCTAGTTCTCACCGCCCGTTTACTATAATCACTACACAGCTTTTGTTGGGGAAAAGGGGAGGAGCTTAGAGAGGAGAATAAAGGAGCCTCTCTAAAATGAACAGAGCAGGTCTTGAAGCCAAGGTGAAACTGATATAATAGGTAAAAGTGGCTGAAAATGTAAGGAATTGAAACTTAAGAAGTTAAAGTAGCTATTATAAGCATATATAGGATGAAGGGTGATTTCACATAGCACAGTATAGGAATGGTCATTGAAAAACAAAACCATTGGGGAAGCTGGGATGGCTCAGTGGATCAAGAATTCACTTTGCAACCCTGGAGACCGAGGATCAAATCCCGGCTCCAGCCCCGGTGGACCCACATGCTGGAATAGGGTGTGCCCCCAGCTCAGTTCTTGCCAGGGCCTATGCAGGAGGCTCCTGGCCCAGTTCCTGCTCTGTGTACCCCCACACCCACCTGTGGAGTGAAACTATATGAAAAACTAATGCTGTCAACTATGGAGACTGCTTGGGGCCCTCCCCCCTCTCTCTGTCTCTCTATCCCCCCCTCCTTTCTCTCAAAAACAATAAAAATAAATCTTTAAAAAAAAAAAAAAGAAAAAGAAAACCATTGCACACAGCTAACTCAACAAGTTGATATTCATCAAAAAGTCTGCTTACAATCATATTCTTCAGTCTGATCTTCCGGCTTATGTATGGGGTCAATAATTTTTGTATATCCCAATATCATTAGGGTCATAGCAATTATGTTGTCTTTGGTTTTGGGATAATGTCATTAGATTCATCAGAAAAATAAATAGATGATAGATAGATAGATAGATAGATAGATAGATAGATAGATAGATAGATAAAGATAGACCTAATAAAAGATTCTAATGCCAGAAAGACCTGATTTGGCATTCCCAGGCTATTCCAAATTGACCGAGAGAGGGGGACAATTTTTAAATCTACCTGAGCCTCATCATTTCCTCTGTAATTATGAGAATATATTCTCTCTCATGAGAGTGCTAAAAGTTATACTTTGAACACTTGTAAAAAATTCATAGTACCTAATGATACTCAGTAAAGATATTGAAAATAAAACAAAATATATTCTGTAAGTACCCCAAAATAAGTTCAACAGAGTCTTTAAGATTAAGTTATTTTTAAGAATATATCTTTGTTATAAAAGAGAAAAAGATGTCATAAAATTGTTCTTCATATTCTAACTACTGGTGGAAATCAAAATTTGTGTCTCCCTTTTAGTTTTCCAAGGGGAATAAACTAGCATGCTTTTTTTTTTTTTCCTTTCTTTCTTTTTTTAATCTAGAAATGGCCAGCACACAGATATTCTGCCTTCACATTACACGTAGGAATGTTCACTGCTAATAGCTAAATAAATTTTATTTGATTCTGTGAAACAACTTAGTACACAGCTTATTTGAAATAGTACCATCCTGATAGCTGTAATTAGTTTCATAACAATTCTCCTGCTGCCACTTTGCAAATCAGGCTGTGAGTCCAACTTTTAACACAGACATGTTACTAATTAGCAATACCAAAAACCAAGTCCAATAGTACCATAATGAATGCAGGACAATTGGGGAACTGGGTTAATTTCTCCATTTGAATCTTGGAAGCGATCCATTTTAATCTGTATGCAAAAGTCAACTTTTGAAAGAGTAATTGTACTTTGTTTTGGTTCATCTGGGTTGGGCTATAAATATGCCATCCAGGTTTTATAACATTAAGTTACACAGACAGCACTCAATGTCAGAGTAATGTTCAAGTAATCCTATATGGATAATTAACTTGAGAACATTTATCATATTGGTGCCCTAATCTTAGAGGAAAAAAATACACTTTTAAGCTAGCAAAGCTATTTCTGAGCTCTTCCTTTTGGTGATTGAGATGAATTCATTAAAAAAGTTCCAAGTGGTTTTTGTTTTCCTTTATAACTAAACCTAATAAAATAAGCACATTTCTTTTCTTTCTTAGCATTTGCATATTAGTCTACGCCAGGAATTAAATTGAAGTATTAGAGCAAAAATAACAAAACTATCTCATCCTGGTCCATGTGGTTTAAGATGTATATGTCAAACTTCCATGAATAGTTTGCCCATTGTATACTTGCTTATGTTTTTGCAGGATTTTACAGCATAAATCAAAAGCATTTGAGGTTTGGGATCTCCACTTGTTACTATTTACACTTTCAGTGTTCACATACCGTTGATTTTTGTCCCCTCTCTCTCCAGACCTAATTGTCAACTGTAATCTAAATTAATATTCACTTTAATTTGGCAAGATGGTAACTTCATTTAATGTAGAGCAACCACAAGGCAGAGCAGAAGATGTGAACTGCAATTCTTGATAATGTTTCTGATATTTTTGGCTTCCCTCTTTAGTTACCCTAAAGCCAATTAAATACTTGTCATAGTCATTTGGGAATCAAATTTGAAAGAACTGATACCTCAGTTTGATTTTTATCTTTGGGAATATTAGGTCCAGATTTCTCAGAAAAGGAAAGTTATAAGGATTTCCCCATTCATAAACATAATAAAAATCAATTTTGGTAAGCAAAATATATACTTTTATATTAAATGAAACATGGATCAAAAGTTACAGAGACTCATTGGACATGTGGATCACATGCTTTAGACCTCTTGTATCTCAAAAACATGGCAGAATGCCTAAAGCATTGAAAGGACTGGTAAACAAGTTGAAGACTATTAAAATTAGTAAATAAATAAATGGGATTAAAAGGTATCTCTTCAAATACAGATACACAGCACAAAAGAAGCATGTAAAATGATATCCTATGATCTCTACAGAAACAAGAGAGATGCATGCAGAAAGAGTAGGAGTGGAGGCTTGGGTTTGGCACACTTTATTGTCAGCCAATTGAGGAAAGAATTGTAATAAGCCCCAGAGCATGGGGCAGGCAAGTACTCACTAAGTATAATAAGGATAGGGTTATAAATTCACACAAAATAAGATCGAGCAATGCAAATAAGCATATTATAAACTCTTAAGGCAAATGAGATTGTGATGATGAAGTAGCAAAGTGGGAGAGTCACCATCTGACTGTGTGGTGTATTTAGGATAGTTAAGAAGCATGAAATATTTGTTTTGCGGTGTTTCTCAAGACCTCTTAAACAGTGGAAAGTTGCAATTTTAAGTTTCCAGAGAAGTCTTGGACATTCTTCACTTTCTTGATGAAGAAAATGGAGCCAGTTGAGGCCCCTGGGAGAAAAAGAGGAAAAGAGAAGGTAGAGCAAAGTAGAAGATAGCACGGACACTCGGGTAAAACCTGGGAATGGGTTCCTTCCTGCACGTTTGAAAAGTGTAAGAAAGTGAAATCCTTAGAATATAATACAAACCTCATGGCTCACCCTCCGACCCTACCTGAGTTCAGTTTGCTATAAATTATGAGACAAATCTTTGTGCTTGAATTGTTTTTAAGATGATATTGTTGTTTTTTCCATGAAGTCCTGAAAGGTGAAACCTAGGCAAAGCAGCTAGATGGTTTCCATAAACAAAGTCCATTTATTTCTTGCTAGTTTTCAGAATGATTTCAGTGAAGTATAGATAAGCACACAACGCATTTTTTTCATCAGATTCTTAGATATTACTTAGTGATTTAGTGTTACCTTCTAGAATGCCTAAAAATAATTTTAAGTTTGGGTATTTCAAAGGAACCTCTGGGGAGAAAAAAAAAAAGAAAGAAAACGAACTCAGGATATATGATTAAGAATGACCACAAAGTGAATAAGAAGATATTTCTATTATTTCTCCAACTGCGGATTAAGGTTTGTGTTCTTTAGGGTTTTAAATAGTTCCCAAGTTTATTCATATCTAAGGAAACAAGAAAGGCTAGGTGAGAACATTGCTTATAGGCAGCATGCTTCTGTCTTCTCAAAGTGCTTCTGTAATAGCTTCTAAGAAAGCTCACAGCACCAGGCTTCAGCAGCCCTCTGGCCAGGGTACAACTAAAGAATATAAGATTTATAACTTTCTATCTCCACAGAGTGGACACATGAAGGTTTGAGTAAAAGACTATTTAACCTTCACTGCACCTTTGCATGTTCATGTTCTTGTAGAGAAAGGCCAATTAGACAATAACAGAAAGTAGGCATGTTACCTCCATTTTCATGATCTTCAGTGGTTCCTGAAGCGTCTGACTCATGAGACCACTTTTCTTCCAAATAAATTTCTTCAAGAAGTATTTTACTGGCTTAGTGATAGTCTTTCAGAAATATGATCTAATGGAAGAATATGCTTCTATTTAGAACTTGTTCTTTTAAAATAAGATTGTGAAAATGATTTAGAAACTAAAGAGCACTGGAAAATGGAGAAGGTTTTCATGCTTTTAAAATGAGGAAGACAATTTCCTCAACAACCTCAGGGTACAATGTAAAGTTAGTGATACGCTGCAGTTTATGCAATATAGTATCATCAGTCTAGATTGAAATTATCCTTTATTTTATTTGATTTCTCCCCTTTAATCTACAGTTTCAATTTCATCATTCACTTTTCCATGAAAATATACCCTACAATATTTAAAACATGTTCTTCCAGTCCAGCTTCCACTGGTTTCTATAAAAAGTTGTATATTTTTCAAAATATTTTTTCAATATAACATTTTTGAATCCTTGCTATGATGCATAAATCTAATCTTATTTTCTTCATTTATATTTTTATATCTATTTATGTTGATATATGTATATAAATACTGTTCATAGCATCTATCATTGTATAGTATTCCCTTATATAAATTTTGTTTATTCTCTTCATTTCCACATGTCTTTTGTCTGTTTTTATTATTTCTAATCTTACAAATACAAAATTGTTTAATTCCAAGTATATCTGTTTTCTCTTCTATTTCTACTTTGTTGTGCTGGACAAAAGGTGTTAGTTGCTAAGTGGTAACTACATTGGATGAGCAGTAACCGTGTGCCCTTCAGCACCCCTGTGCTTTTACTAGGAGATGGGATAAAGTAATATGTGCTTAATTCTCCCTCGCCTCATAAAAAGGAGGCAACATAGTTTACTTAAAAATGTCCAAGACTCATCAGTAACTGCCATGATAGCCTTACATTTACTAACAATTATACTTCAAATATGCAATGTTTGTTCTTTTCCTCAGAGAATAGAGGATTCAAAATATCTGCTGAATTAAAAAATTTCTATACAAAAGAAGTCTAATGTGTTGACAAAGATATAACTAAAGTATTAATCATTAGTGCTTCATACTAAATACTTTAGCATTTAAATTTATATCAAAGCATAATGCCTGGTCTGCTACAAAAATGATAGACATTATATTTGTGTGACTCTAAGAAAGTCTGGAACAAATTTCCACCTTATTTCCTTTCAATATCTAAAAAATTTCCTCTTCCACCTTTCATAGCCTTCCAGTATTTGGCATTAGCTTATATTTAATATCAACTACTTATGTTTTGTTTCTAATTTAATTAACTAAATTATTAAAAATCTGAAATGATATTAGCATTCTCATACATAGTGTGTTACATTAGCTGGTCTTTTTTCTTTTTTTTTTTTTTGCATAGGTTATTTTATTTAATCCTTACTGCATCATGAGCTCATATTCAGAGAGGAAAAGGAGATAGACCAATAATAACTAGTAAAGGAAAATCTATTTTTGAATAGAGGAATGCTAAGTATAAGAAAAAAAAATTCTTCTTATAAGAAATAATTTTTTTTTCTTATAAAGCCTCTTTTACAATAAATAAATAAAACATTTAAAACATTTGCTATTATTTTGGAAAAAATTGGGCAAAAAAAGAAAATATATTATTAGTAAGAACTTTCATAGTATCCCTATGAAGGTTCAGGAAAAAAGTGAGGGTTGGAGTTTCATTCACTTTATGGTAAACTCCTCTTTGCTCTTTGCTGAAACACACTAATATAAATCTTATGAACATGAAATAAATAATACCTCCGTAAGAAAGGAAGAGGTGCTTCCTCAAAATTTCAAAATGGGAGAAATCTAAAAGAAAAGAAAAATAAATGGAAAAGAGAGAGAACCTGTGCACTACAGAATGGGAATAATAAAAAAAAAATACACACAGTAAGATAATTTTAACAATATATTAATGACTATGACACATATATGAAAGGTTTTGTTTTTCAATTTGTGAAGTTGTGTATGCTTTGATAGCCTCTTTATATGACAGCTATTTGTAATTCATTTCTTATAAAGAGAAAAAAATGAACTCAATCTTCAAAGTTCTTTTTACTTTATTTTTCAAGTTTAACTAAAAATGTTCATTTAAATTTTAATGTAAAATTGATGAAACAATTCTACAAATGTTCAAAGAATGTATATCAATGAAATTTAAAAAATAAATAGCAAATAAAAATGAGACTTGGGAAAGCTGGGATGGCTCAGCGGGTAAAGCGCTCGCTTTGAAGCCCTGGGGACCGAGGATCGAAACCCAGCCCCAGCCCATTCAGACCCACATGCTGAACTGGGGTGTGTCCCCAGTTCAGTTCTTGCCAGGACCCATGTGGGAGGCTCCCATCCCAGTTCCTGCCCTGTGCAGCCCTGATCCCAGCTTTGGAGTGCAACTATAAGGAAAACTAATGTCAACCATGGAGAGTGCTCTGGGCCCGCCCCCTTCTCTCTGTCTCTCTCTGTCTCTGTTCCTCTCTGTCAAAAATCAATAAAAAAAGGGGAAGCCAGGATGGCTCAGTGGGTTAAGTGCTCACTTTGCAGCGCCGGGCACCGAGGATTGAATCCCAGCCCCGGCCCCGGCCCGTGGGGATCCATATGCTGAACTGGGGAGTTCCCCCAGTTCAGTTCTCTCTCTGTCTCTGTATCTCTCTCACTCCCTCTCTCTCTGTCAAAAACAATATAAATAAATAAATAAATAAATAAATATAAATAAATAAAATAAAAATCAATAAAAAAAAAATGAGACTGGATACTAGTATATGTCATAAAAGAGATAAACCGTCCAGAAAATAGATCATATTTAGGATTCTTTATAGTATAACATATAATACAGTTTCCAAAAAATTTATACCATAACAACAATAGGTCAAAATTAGACCTTATTATTATATAAATAAATAAAATGATAGAAGCACCACTAATGATGGAAAGTGCAACATTAAGCAAGCACTTCTCTTTCAAGTGAAGTGACTTGAAAAAAAAAAAGTCAAATTAAACTCTCAATTTACATGATAAACCAAAGTATATCACAGCTAAATTAGAGTTAATTATTCTAAAAAATATCAAAAAGTTATATACCAGAGTCTTCTTGAAACAATAAGCAAAAGAATCAATGATAAAAAGAAAAAAGTAACATCCAAAAATATTTTACAAAACAATAAACAAAACAGAAAAGCAGACTGAATAGGCTATTTATATATTGCAATTGTAAATATGCGTTGTTTTTATAACAAACAAATTTGTAATCAGAAATTTGGAGGTAAGTATAGTAGATTGAACACGTTACAATTCTGCTGAGTATATAAATCGCACTGAAATGCAAAAATACTTAAACAACAACAACAAAAACATAAATCCATAAGGACAGAAGAGACAAGACAGATAACAGAACATTAAAAACTTAACAAAACTTGGAAATATGTTAAGTGGAAAGGTGACCTAGAGGGACTGATAGTTGGATAAGAGAGAGAGCTGGTAGAACATGTGAATATTGATAGAAAATGAAGTAGGAGAAGTAGTGATAGAGAAAGCTCAAACTGAAGTGTTCTAAGTGTCAAAAGCATGAGGGATTGGCTGCTTCCTGAATCCCACAAATTGTTTTTATGGTATAATACCTAGATTTGGTATAGTTGAGCATTCTCCAGATACCCCTGAGGTAGTAGTGGTCTCTAAATCAAGGCTGAATGATATTCTATTATATTTTCATTCAAGCTGAAGTCTGTACTACACATACATACAGGTACATTATTTGGGGAATGTTAATGTAAGGAATTGACAGGAGAAATCGAGTGGCTAATCAAATGCGAGCCTTTATTGGGAGCGCTCCTGGGTGAGGTTCGCTGGCCCAAAAAAGGGGATTGGGGCCAGAGAAGTTGCGCCTTGGGAAGGTAGTGAGTAGGTTTTAATAGGGTCCTGGGGTGGGGGAGAAGCAGATAAGTTGGAGAACGGCAGCCGTTTGAAAAGTCCCTTTGTCGCACATTTTGTTGCACCCTGTTCACCGGGGAAGTCTCTTTGATCCTGTTTGCCTGGGGAAAAGTCTCTTTGCTGCATCCTATTTGCCTGGGATCCCAAGGTTCACCAGCCTTACAGTTCCTACTCAGCTCTATCTGAATGTTTAAAATAAACTAGAAGAATATTATGTTTTTGTTGTTTCTTTTAAATTTCAATGTTGCAAGATGTCAAAAGTCAAGATAAATTAATATTTTTTCTCAAGTAAATATCTCCTCGGAGCTCAAATATTACGTTTTGAATTACAATGATTTGTAAAACAGAAATAGAATGAATCTGTGCTTTTATGACATATATTTATTTATCCTGAGGGAGAAGATATATTGAGACATGAATAAGTCTCTGCTTTTCTCCTTTTGACACTTCATTCTCATGTATATTAACTTCATGTAATATTTCAAATTAAAACTAAACTCAGCTCACTCCAATTACCTTATACCATTTTTATTTACCAGGTAATATGTAAAATAAATTTCTAATTCCCAAATTTTCTGAGATATCTCTGAAAGATAGATTTATCAGGAAGATAAAATAAATAGGCATGGATCACTTACTATGAAAAAATCCTGCCTCAAGACAGAAAACTAGAGAATGTTAATTGACTTTAATAAAATGATACCAAGTGATTTCAGTAATACGTTGCTTTTAATGTGCACCACTGAAAATAATTTCAGCTGTCTTGTCTTCCTAAACAAGAAATGGATGCCTAAGAAAAGGTTGCTTTCAAACTGGCCTGCTATCAGTAACCCTGACTCAGTGGGAAGCACAAAACCACAAAAAGAAGTTTTATTTCCCAAATGCCAGAGCTCCTATCCATGTGTGATCATTTGCATTCATAACAATCAAAAGGGCAAGAAACCAAAATGAAAGTATTGTTATGAAGCTCAGAGTACAGTTACCTATCTATGTGCTCTGGAGCACAGCCTCCCCCATTCCCAGGCAGCAGCTGTTTTCCTAGTTACTTCGCAGGACAGAGGGATGTCCCTAAACAGCAGAGAAACCCCTGAATTCTGAGATTCCTTGAGGCATGTGGATTTGGACACTTAGGAGTGTAATTTACTCTCCCATGTTTATCAGATAAGGCTTCATAATTGGCCCTGAGTCCATTTGTTTCTCTCTGTCTCTTTTCTTTTTCCTACAGAAATTGGCTAGCTTCACAAGCTGTCATAATTTCATCTCTGGTTTGATCTCTGGGGAAGAAATGTCCTCATGTCCTCATCACATCCAAACTTGTTTCCTTAGCATCAGATGGATAGTAGCAATCAGCAAGGCATTTTAGCCCAAGGCTCCTTCTGGGAACTTCAACAAAGTCATTCTTAAAAACATGTTATTCAAAGACACTTTCGAACCTACTTGTAGATAAAAGAGCCCACCATTTCTCAGTCTCCTACCTAGTAAAATTATGCAAATCCCACACTATGCCAACAGTTAACATTAAAACTCTGAAACCACAGTTAGTAAGAAAAGTACATAAAAGTGCTTACTTTTAGTGAAAAAAACGTTGTCTACCATTCCCAAGACAATACTCAGCTCAAGTTTTATCTTACACGATGACACATCATATTACAGACAATCATTTCTGTGGCTTGACTATGTTTTAAGATGTAGTTTTTTCCTCATGTTCACATCTAAATGCTTAGTGTATTTCTGTGACCTCTCTTCTTTCTTAAGAAAGTTTCTATATGTTCTATAAAAAAAAAAAAAGCTCCATTATACCAATATAAATTGTATATATGTATGGCAAGCAAGTGAAATGAAGGTTATTGCAACTCACATTATAATTTTACTATGCTTGCTCACAATACTTTCTACCATATAATCTTCAATCATAACCTGATATTTTACACAAGTTGATGCTTTAAAAACAATCTGAAAGTTCAAAGTACATTATGTTTTTTTAACATAATTTAATTAGAGTATGATTTTACTTTCTTTTAGAAATACATTCTCAAAATTGATCTCAAGTTTAGTTGTGGGTTCCTTAATTTTAGCTTAAATTCAAACTTCAGTATATCTGCTTATTCTGTTGTCGTTTTGAGAGCACAAGCTTACTGCCATGCTTAAGAGAAGTTTTCATGTGTCCTAAACAACTTAATTTAAATCTAGAGCTTGAGTGTCAAGTGGAACTAGTGATTCAACTTTGTTTCCTACTTGAAAGTACCCTTCTAAGACCCTGGAGATTTATATGGGACTGGTTATTATACTTCACTTACTAATGGGCACTCCTGTTCTCTTAGCAACCTGCATACTTTGTTTCCCTCACACTAGCATTCCTGAATTTCCTACCCCACCCCCACCCCCAAATGATTTATTTTCCTATTGCTACAGCTTATGGGCACATTACATATTTTAAAACAACACATTAATCTATAGCTTTGCAACTCAGACAGCACACACTGCCATTCTTCTTGATAACCACCTCTGGCTATTACAAAGAAAGTATTCCTAATTTAGACTACAGTGGAGAAATTTTAGAGAATGACGTGTCTTACACCGGTCTCTAAACTAGGCTAACTGCCAGGTCAAAGCAAAAGTCACAGCTGCAAATTTTTATCGACAATGCCCTGCACAAAACTCTGATGCTTAATTTTGACTACTGATGACTGACCTTGAGAATAAAGGAACCAAAATGCATGAGCTGTGTTTCTTAGAGAGATGAATATGATTTAATGATTGCCTCTCCTATAGCTCTCTTCCATCACATCATAGCACCAGTGAATGAGATCTCTTGGATCACTCCTCATAGTCCTGCATTCCATTCATAGTCACAGTAAAACCTGACACTAAAAACTTAAAATTTTATTTTTTAATTTCCACACATTTATTTGAAAAACAAACAACTTTCAACCTTTTTCCAGAAGAAGAACAAATATAGTCAGCTTTTAAAGAAAAGCAGAGTCACTCAAAGCTCAAAAATACTTCTATGTTAAATTTTCTTTGACATGTTTTCTTCAGAATTACCTCATTACCTAGGACATCAGATATATATTCATCAGATCACACAATTCTAACTAAGCAAAGATTGATATTTCATTATAAGAATACATAATATTTAAAGAAGAAAGTAAGATATTTTTACCTCTAAGCTTTCTTCTCATCCATGGCACATACAATGAGTAAATATTGTATGTATTGATTTCATTTTATTTTCATACGTGCTATATGATTTTCAGAATTCTGTGTGGTGACTCACTAGCTTTTTTTTTTATGCATATGTACATATAAATATATTTTAAGGGAAACAGCATAATAAACAGCTAAAATGCCACTACCCATTCCTTTTCACTTTCTCGCTACCTCTGCGGAGAGATAACCAACCGCTATATTAAAGTTATTTTAAATTTGTTCTTTGCATGTCTTAAGAATTATATTTTGAGATATATATTTATCTATATTTTATGCACATACATATATGTATATATGTGTGCATTTCTATATGTTTAATTTAAGTGTTCTTTTTCATGTATTATATACTAGTCCTTGTTAAACTTCATGAAACAATATATATTATTATTTAAGCATTTAAATTTAAACGGATTTATTTTAATTGCTAAATAAGTAGTCCCAAGATCTACCTCTGTAATATTTATAAATGAAATTAATTTCAATAATAATCTAAAACTAAAGCCTTAAAAATGTTAGGGCTGACCTACTTTGGAGGATTAAGAATCTTCTGCCAGGCATCTAGAACTTAATTTCCAAGTTCTAATCATGTAAATCCAAATATAATCAAATTAATTTAAATGTTAATGTAACCTAGATTAATGATGTAACACTTACCATTAACTCTAGGTGGCTGATTGTAAATGTTTAAGAAAAATGAGACACATTATTCATCTAAAATGTGTAACACTAGACCAGAAAGAAATTTTCTTTCTGACCAAACAGACCCTAAATTTTCACTAAACATGAAGTGTGGGAACTTTCCTAGTTCAACGCATCAACGCAACATTTGGCTTAGATGTTTTAGTGTTTAAATTGCTGTACAAAAATCATTTTCTGTTGTATTGCAGTTTTCTTTATGTAACTAAATTTCCCTTATCCAAAATGAACATGTGTCAGCTCCTTGATACTTTTTGTTGCTATGACATGTCAAAGAAATTTATAAAACTAAAACTGTTTTAAAACACTTAAACTCTGCAGCAAAAGTGCAATAACAGAAAAAATACCTTATACCTAATAACTGAATTTCTATCTCTGAAATGTGGGTCTTGCACAATTGCTAAGTTTTCTTAGATTCTTCAAGTTGAATATATTCATAATTCCCTTTCCACTGAACAATTGCTCACATGAACAAATATGCAAATACATCAACACACACACTCCATAAATAACATGACATCAGAAAAACTAGGTTAGTAACAGGCTTACTATTGAATCATTGTGTGTGTGTGTATTTGTGTATGTGTGTGTGTGTGTGTAGTTTCTACTCCCTGGGAAGCCTGAAAAAGTATCTTTTATATGGACAAATAAATATATTCACACTTTATTTTCTTTCAAACCGAATATTTTTGATATTCACATCTATTCTGCTCTGGACCTGGTGGTATAGTATCAACATCCTTGGAATTTCTCAAGGTTGGCTTCCAGCTTCATCTGATTTACTGTTTGCTTTTTGAAGGATGTCCAGCAAATCATTTACCAAGTTGCTGAATAACAATCCTTCTCCAGCCCCATTTCATCAAATGGCTTCAGCATCAATGTTTGGCTCATTTTTAACTCTGCTCTTCCTTTCTTCCACCACCTACAATTCATCTGCTAGCTCCTCCTCCTTCCTATATATTCTCTTTTCTTCAGATCCTCTGTTAAAACCATGAACCCAATCATGGTCATCTTTGCTTAGACTTCTATTATAAAAAGCTTCCCAATTCCTCTCTGCTCTTCAATTATTCCGTGCCTCCCCACCACCAGAAAATTTTTTTCTTAGCAGCAGAGTGAGCTTCTAAGACATCAGACCATTTGACTTCCCTTCCAAAGGACTACCAACATTTTCCCATAGGGTTTAGAATAAAAATCCAGCCTCCCTACATGGTCTAAGTCAGGTGTGGCCAACAAGTCGGTGGATCGCGAGGCCTATTTTGGTCTATCCTCGATCGCTCGCAATGTCTGGGGTGGAATTTCGTGTACCGTGGACTTTGAAGTGATTGTAGAAGATAAAACTTTCTAGCAATAGTTTAATGCATTCTGGGAATTTGCCAAAGTCATAAATTCCTAGAATTCTGACAGCCTGACACTGGGATCTCCGCCCACCCAGACAATACATTTTGACTTATGTGTTACACTTGTAACCGGACGTAATGCGTGAACGCAACAGTTACGACTCGACTCATCGAAGAACACAGTCAGTTAGCTTGAATATTTGGTAGTGGCATACGGTAGCTTCTTTTCTTTTGTATTAATGGTATTATTATCAATCAATATTATTTATCCTCGGTGACCACATTGAGTTTCAATTTTTCTTCTGTTTAAAATGTAAGTACCTTTTCTTTGTTTTAAATTAAATTGCTTTTCTTACCTATCTATTTCCTTGATAAGTGAGATTTCTCGGCAACAGATCTCTAAACTGCGGTCATTACTCTGAGAGAAAAATAAGGGACAGTATTACAAATATATTAGGAATAACAATCATTCTATTTAAATTAAGAAGTCAGTATTGTAAACTGTAATAAATATATTGTCACTTTAACATACTTCTTGTAAATTTGAATATATCTACATTAGATTTTAATATACTTGTATTGTTGTCCCCGATCGTAATATGCAGTATTGTTATTATTTCTCGCAATGTAATGGAGATAATTGCCGCAGTTCATGAGTTTTTGAATTTTCTAGGAAAATATTTAATTCAATACTTATTCTTTAAATTGTCATATTTCTTTGCATTCTAGTATACCCATGAACATGAGTAGTAAACCGAAAAAATTGAAAACTTATCACTTCAATGAAGAATGGGAACTCGATTACTTTTTTACAATGGTGAATGATAAATGTTGTTGTTTAATATGCCTTCCCTCGGTAGCCATTGCTAAAAAGGGTAATCTGGACAGACATTTTTTAGCTTTACATAACAAGTATCAAACAGATTATCCACCAAATTCTGAACTGAGAAAACATAAAGTTAGGGATCTTAAAACTCAATTAACAAATCAACAAAGCATTTTTAAAAAGCCAAGGATGAAGTCACAAGCAGTAACTACTGTGTCATTCAAAGTAAGCTATCTCTTAGCAAAACAATGCAAGCCATTTTCCAACGGTGAATTTGTAAAGAAAATTTTTTGGAAATGTCAGATTCACTTTTTAATGATTTTAAGAACAAGAGTGAAATTTTTGTTGCAATTCAAGATCTATAATTGTCTCTAAACACAGTGATGCGACAAATTGAAAGGATGAGTGGGAATGTAAAAGAGCAGTTATATAATTATATGCATAGATGTTCTTGTTTTTCCCTTCAGTGTGATGAATCGACAGATATAAGTGATACAGCACAATTACTTGTTTTTGTTCGTATGGTTTTTAAGGATTTTACATCTAAAGAAGAATTGTTGGGTATGATTTCCTTGAAGGAAAGGACTAGAGGTGTAGACATATTCAAAGCCTTTAAAAACTTGCTCAATGATTTGAAAGTACCACTTTTTAAATTAGTCTCAATAACAACGGATGGCGCAGCTGCAATGATAGGTTGCATAAATGGATTTATAG
>PVKE010026146.1:0-22519 GCA_004027555.1 Craseonycteris thonglongyai
TTACTTCTGTGTCGGATGTGATCCTCAGCCTCTTACGATCTGTGCCTTAAGAGATTCTGAAGCCTGACCTGTGACTTTGTTTCATTTTCTTCCTGTAATGTATGGATAGTAGATACAATGTACAACTGTATATACTCGTAGTTGTATAGGTGTGGGTATAATGCCTATACCTATGTATAGTGAATGTAGCGCCAACATTTTTTTTAACACTTGATTTAACATGCATGAAGAAAGTTTTTCTTCTGTTTTTAAAATTTTGTTTCAAGAGTAACAGAGACATGGGAACTAACAGATGTGGGCTTAACTGTGACGTGTTTACAGAATTCTGACAATAGCGTGTGTAAAATTGTACTTTCACAGCTCCAATAAATTTGAACATTCACCTATTTCCTATATCTATGCCTGTTTGCCCATTTCATAATTACCTTACACATTCCAGGCAGAAGAGAAAACGGTTGTGGGGAAAAATTTTTCATACGGTCTCTCAGGTTTGTGCTATATTTTCAAGGACTAGTACTTGTATGGGAACAGCCTTGGACATAGAGATGGTGTCTTTATACAGAACAAAGGACAAGTTTGTTTACTGTCCATTACAATAAAGTAATGTCTTCCTGCAGGGCAAAGGTCAGGCAGATTTACCATTATAAATAAAGGATTTGGGTTTTGCTAATTACCCATGATGTATCCCAAATTAAATTCTCACCTGTCTGTCATGCCAAGTAATTATGAAAATCAAGTTAGATGATTTATATACTTTGACAAAACAGACAGAAAAATCTCTCTTCTATTCATTATGGGTAACAGATTTTCCTTGGCCTAATAACTTTTGTATAGTTTGATTTGTAACAGTTCAGTCAGCAGAGGATTCCTGTTTCCTTCCCACTGTTGGGGAGATTTCTGTCTCCGTGTCTTTACTGGGTGAAAGTGGCTAATGCTTTTCTCTCCGTTTTTGTTTTTAAGATTGATTTTTATTGTTTTTGAGAGGTGAGAGAAAGAGATGACGTACAACTATGGAGACTGCTCTGGGCCCTCCCCCTTCTTTCTGTCTCTCTGTCAAAAACAAAATCTTAAAAAAAGAAAAAGAATGAGTATTATTACCAATTCATGGTTTCTGTGTCCAATGCTTCAAAAGGCCATTTGGGGAAGCTGGGATGGCTCAGTGGGTTAAGCGCTCGTTTTGCAGCGCTGAGGACCTGGGATCAGATCCCACCCCGGCCCGTGCGGAACCATATGCTGAACTGGGAGCTCCCCCAGTTCATTCTCTCTCTGTCGCTGTCTCTGTCTCTCTCTCTCTCTATCAAAAATAAATCTTTAAAAAAAATAAAAAATAAAATATAGTTCAAATTAAAAAAAAAAAAAAAGGCCATTATTCAATAGATCAGAATTTGTAGTAAGAAAAGGTTTATTGATTGACAGCTGGGGACTCTCAATGTTTCCTCAGGTCCTCAAACCCATCTTAAGAGCCTGTCAAGTTCAAGAGTTAAGGGAAAGGAAGAGAAGTGGGGCAGTATTTTCCACTTCTCTTCAGGAGAGGCCCCTTCTGACCAGGGGCTATTTTTGCAAAATTCTCAATGCTTAAGCAGAATTCCTCTAGTTAATTAGTGTATCAACAGCAGGAGCTACTGCCTGAGTCAGAGAGTAGAGAGCATTTTACTTGATTACAGTATAAAAATCCAAAAGGATGGGGAAGCTGGGATGGCTCAGTGGGTTAAGCGCTCACTTTGCAGCACCAGGGATCGAGTCCCGGCCAGTGCGGAACCATGTGCTGAACTGGGGAGCTCCCCCAATTCAGTCCTCTCTCTGTCTCTGTATCTCTCCCTGTCTCTGTTAAAAAATTAATAAAATAAATAAAAAAACTTTAAAACTACCCTCAAAACCTTTAAAAAAAAAAAATCCAAAAGGAAAACATAAAAATTTTATTATAATCAGATATGATATTTACATATAAAATAGAAACAATTTACATATGAATTAGTTAAATAGGTACATTTTGAAGGTTTCTAGATAGATTAATATGCAAAATTCAAGTGCATTTCTATATACCACCATCAATCAGAAAATGAAATTTGAAAAAATATGGCATTTATAACAGAACCAAAGAATAAAATATATCTAGGGAGAAGGCTAATAAAAATGCGCATGTCTTCTACACTAATGATTATAAAGCATTATAAAGAAGAATTTTATTTTTAAAAAGATTTATTTTTTTGCTCGATAGAAAGTGAGAGAGACAGAGAGAGGGAAAGAGAGCCCGGGGCAATCTCCATAGTTGTACAGCATTAGGTTTTTGATGTAGTTTCATTTCACACAGGTGGATGGGGGGCCACACAGAGCAGAACCAGACTGGGGGCCTCCTGAATGGGAGGTGAGAACCTTCGCCACCATACCATCCAAGTGGTTACCAGTTGCATGGTATGGGTTTGCATGGGCCAGGGTGAGGATTTGATCCCCAAACCTTGCAGTTGGAAGGCAAATATTCAAACCTGTTGAGCTATCCCAGCATCCCCATATAGGGAGAAATTTTAAATGGACAAAATCAATGAGAGGAAATACCATATAAAATAAAGAGATTTGGATGTTATAAAGATGTAAATTCTCAATTAAATTCCAACCAGTTAATGAGGGAAAGGGTCCAGAAAATTGGATTCCTACTATACACAAAAATCATTCCAAGCTGTGTAAAAGCCTCATGTTGGCAATTCCGGTTATTACTGCATTAGCAGAATGAAGTTTCTACAACTGAAATTATTATTTTAATTGTTTGACAGAGAGAGAGAAAGAGAAGGGGGAGGGCCCAGAGCAGTCTCCACAGCTGTACATCATAAATTTTCGACAAAGTTTCATTCCACAGGTGGATGTGGGGCCACATAGGGTGGGAACCAGTCAGGGGCCTCCCACAAGAGAAGCACTCCTCAGTTCAGCATATGAGTGTGCACGGGCTGGGGTCAGGACCAGGACTCGATCCCTGAACCCTGTGATTGCAAAGCTAGTGCTTAACCTGCAGAGCCATCCCAGCATCACCTACAACTGAAAATTTTAAACCAAAAAAATTCTGAACAGAAACACTCAAGAGAACTTATTTAAATGTATTTACTGTCAATAAAGGCAAAATTTCCAAGTATCTTGATAACATGATTTTGCTGAAATAAAGGCAAGAAAAAATATGCAAAACATCTATTAATTATATGATTTTATTTTATTGTTTATCCAAGCATTGATAGCCCATCAACAGAACACCAAGAAATGCACAATAATAATTACATTCAGGGAAGCCGGGATGGCTCAGTGGGTTAAGCGCTCACTTTGTAGCCCCGGGGACCGAGGATCGAATCCCGGTCCCGGCCTGAGTGGACCCATATGCTGAACTGGGGAGTGCCCCTAGTTCATTTCTCACTGGGGTGAGACCCCGGCCCAGCTCCTGCCCTGTGCAGCCCTGCGCCCACCTGTGCAATGAAACTGTGGAAAAACCAATCATGTGCAACTATGGAGACTGTTCGGGGCCCTCCCCCTTCTCTCTGTCTCTGTATCTCTCTCTCTCTCTGTCAAAAATAATAAAAATAAATCTTAAAAAAAAAAAAAAATTACATTCAGTTACATTTCACTGCACATATCTAAAGGGTGGAGTTTGATAACTTTGCCAGGTCTGGGTTGGAGTCCAGACTTACAATTTACTTCCTCCTGGAGTCACCTGGTTGGAGAAAATAGTTTAACCTTCCTGACTGACGAGGATTTAGGGACACAGGATAAAACTCTCATTTCCCTGTGTCCCTGATCATTTTCTTTTATCTATAGGTCGGGCCATAAAACTAAATGAAATTATCCAATAGGTGGGTAGGCAGGGGGTGGGATGGCAAAATTGAGATGTAATTACTGACCCTCAGAAATGCAAATTAACCCCAATCCATAGGTTTATTTTGATTTCATGTTTGGGGATGACTGCATTTAGGAATTATAATCAGTATTTTTCTTTCATCTTATTATCCCAACCTCTCCAATGAAATTGTTCCCATGAATTTATCTGCCATCTTTCTGAGTCAGCTGAATATTTTTCATTCCCTTTAAAGATTTATTTTATTGTTTTTGACACAGACAGAGACAAAGAGAAGGGGGAGGGCCCAGAGCAGTCTCCATAGTTGCACATCATCAGTTTTTCGACATGGTTTAGTTCCACACAGGTGGGCGGGGGGCCGCACAGGGCGGGAATTGGGCTGGGGACCTCCCAAATGGGAGGCACACCCCAATTCAGCATATGGAGCCACACAGGGCAGGGGCTGGGACTCAGTCCTCCGGCCCTGGGGTTGTAAAGTGAGCACTTATCTTGCTGAGCCATCCTGGCTTCCCTCATTCCCTTTATAGTTGTCTTGATCCCTCAGGCACTTGACCATGCTAATTGGCCTCTGACTTCTTTTGTTCACCTCTTTGGCCAACAGCTCTTCCGCTGCCTGCCCCTTAGGACTCTGCTTCCCAAGGCAAGGAGCTACCCTAGGCCAGTGGTCCCCACTAGTATTCTGCCTCCCTGGGTCCTACAGAAACCCAGGCATGGTCCCAAAGGCACATCCCATAGGACAATGTGATTCTGAAGCGGGGAGGAGGATGTTGGAGGTCAGAGTCAGGTAACTCAAGACAAGTGTTCCCAGGTGTCCCCCAGGAGGGTGTACTGGAATCCAGGGACTCGGCCAAAGTGAGAACGACAGGGGGTCCTTCCTGATGGATTGGGTGGGGAGAAAACAGAAATGCCTCCTAGGCTTTTGCCTTAGCTGTTAGAAGAATGGAAGTTCCCTGGATTAAGACAGAGGGGGCTGGGGGAGGAGCAGCTTCCTGGCAAAGAAATCAAGATTTCTGTTTTCGACCCATGAATCTGGAAATGCTGGTCAGAAATCCAGAAATAAGCCTCCATTGAACAGTTGCATATAGAAGACTGGTGGTCTGGAAATAGGCCAAGCAGGAGAAATAATGTTGAGCCCTCCGTACAAAGGTGTCTTAAATAGTGCCAAGAAGGAATGATTCCACCCAGGGAGAAAAGCTCAAGAGAAAAAAAGAGGGTTCTCCAGAAAACTCCTAAGAGCAATACGAATTAACAAGTGGTCAAATTCTTTTTTTTTTTTTAATTATTGTTAAATTTATTAGGGTTACATTGGTCAGTAAAAATTATATAGGTTCCAGATATACAACTCTTTCCATCACCATATATTTACCCCTCCCCCCTTTCTCTCCCTCCCCCCTATCCCCTTATCCTCAGGTAACCACTAAACTATTGATTGTATCCATGAGATTTTTGGACAAATTCCAAAACTCATTAGTTTTCAGAGAAAATAGAGTTAAATTGGGATAGGTTTTTTTTGTTTGTTCATTTGTTTTTTCTGTCAGATTAACAAAAATTAAGATGAGAATAACTAGTTGGCAAGGATGGTGAGGGAAATCATATACTATCTGTGAAAATGTTAATAGATACAGAATTTCTTTTTACATTAAAAAAAATGAGGCATCATTAGAGGACAACATGAACTTGATTTTTTAAAAAGAGCTTGTATCAGTTTTATAAATAAGGCATTCTAGTATATCATTCTAGTATATCATTTTGTGTGCATGTAGTGTTGCTGCCAGTGCAAATTCTTTTTTTTCTTTTTTTTTTTTAAGAATTATTTTACCATTTTTGACAGAGACAGAGAAAGGGGAGAGCCCAGAGCAGTTTCCATAGTTGAACTTCATCAGTTTTCAACATGGTTTTGTTCCACACAGGTGGGTGGGGGCTTCCAGCATGGGAGGCACGTCCCCTCTAGCCAGGGGCTGGCCAGGGTTGGGGGTGGGTGGTGGTTAGGAACCGAACTGGGGCATCCTGCAGGGGAAGTACACCACAGTCCAGCCTATGGGTCCGCACGGGCCAGGGCTGGGATTCGATCCTTGGTTCCCAGGGCTGCAAAGCAAGCTCTTAACCCACTGAGCCATCACGGCTCCCCCAGAGCAAATTCTATCTCTCCTTTAGTGACTTGATTTACTCTTGCTTCTCTGTCAGACCACGTTATTATTATTCCATGCAACACCATACCCTTGTTTTTCAAAAAATTTCTCTCATTTTGGATCCCCACTCCATTTTCACTTCTTCCATTGTGCACACACACATGAATGCATTTCATCTGTCTTTAGGAATGGATGTATTCTTGTAAAAAAGGAAATAACTGCTTTGTGTGTACAAATCTGCTTAAATTCCTGTTATGTTCATTTTATCTGTGTAAGAATTTATTTAACTTATGTCAGGTATGTGTTGGGCTTTGCTTTTTAGTTACTGGTATTCAATTTAAAACAGTATTGGTATTGGCTTTTACAGTACTATGTGAATGATATTAATATTTATTTTTCAGTAACATTTTTGCCTACAACCTGCCATTATTCACCAATAATAATATATTTCATTTCTTTTTTAGATTTTCTTTTTTTATTGTTAAATTTATTGGGGTGACATTGGTTGGTAACAATTACATAGTGTCCATATGTACAATTCTACATTGCATTATGTGTTCACCACCCAGAATCAGCTCTTTTCATCACCATATATTTGATGTCCCCCACCCCCATATATTTCATTTTAGTGATTTTTAACAGGTTAGCTCAAGAATGCCACATATCTACAGTATTATTTCCCACAGGATTCTATTATACATTAAACTGGATTCACATGAACACAAAAATGTTTTCATTTATAAAACCTTCCCCCACCCCACAGATGCTTTTTAAAAATCTTATCATGGAAATGTTAACGTGTATACACAGTCCACCTTTCTGTTATTTAGCTTGCTTATCTAAAAATTGCGAACAATAAAGAAACAGTCCTGCAAGGTCATTAGGAGGAAGAGTCCAAAGTTCTTTGATGATGGCCAAGAACACTTAAGTGCTCATTAAGGATGGGAAAACCCCCATCCTTCTCTCCAGTCCCTCCCACTTCCAGGAGGAGCCACATCTTTACAGTGTGGAATCCGCACAGCCGCACCCTCCCGCCTCCTGTACGCGTGGTTAGGTTCAGTGTGTGGCTCCTTTGCGGTGATAAACAATCTGTCGCGGAGCCCCTCTGCTCCAGGTAAGCAGGGTGGTGGGAGGATGCGTGTGCAGGAGGCTGGAAAGTAGTAAAAGGCTTGGCCTCCAGGTGCATGGGAGAGATCGCGCCTCGCCAGCGAATTCAAACTTGGGTTTGGCTTGTTTCAAAACACATCCCCTCAAAGAGCCTTGTCCAGAATCGCCTGAAATGTTTGCTAAAAACAGACCCAGAAACGACCCTGTCCTAAAGGGGAACTAATACCTGTGTGTGACAAAGCCCCCAGAAGTGCTGGTCTGCGGCCAAGTGTGATTCCCCTTCCAGGATGTCTCGGTGAGGGGAGGTTTGTGTAGGCTGGGGGAGCGGATGGATGAGCTATGGGGCCTGGTAATCCTTGATTCTCCGACGCTGTGTAGCCTTGATCCTCCTTAATCTAACAGAGCAAACTAAGGCTAGAAGTTGTTTACCTAAAGCCACAGAGCTTGTAAGGGAGCACCAGGAATAATTCAAAATATATTACTGGAGTTCCTACTAGGTGCCAGCCCTGAGCCAGATGCTTAAGGATCAATTTTAAGGAAGGATAGAGTCTCCGTGTTTTGGTTAGTGTTGAAGACCTTGACCTCAAATCACTACAGTGAATAGGTTTTATATAAGGGGATGTGTGTGATAGTGAACCTTGAAATTCAATGATCAGGTAGGGCAGAGGTGTGAGATCTGAAGGAAGACGAGAAAGGAGGTAAGGAAGGAGACTGATGTCGGAGCCAGAGCTTTGTTGCACTCTAGGTCAGCCGTATTCAAAGGCCCTTGTGTCAACTATAGCTCAAGAAAAAAAAAAGATACTTGCAATCTGCCTTGAGAAAACAGGGTTGTATCAATGAATGGAAGCTCTACCTATTTTAATACATGTAGAGAAGTTTACAAGAGCAATCGAAATAAAGATGTTTCCAACACCACTACCCCCCACCCCCGACCCCGGGGGGAAAAAAGCTCTGGGGCCAGAAGTAGGTCCACCTGGAGAAATAAAGGAAGAACCACAACCTACAGTGGGCTCGGTGAAGGATCAGGGAAACCTGGGCACATCCTACTCTGCGCCTGTGTAAGCAGCAGCAGGAATAGCAGGGGCCTGGAGGGTTGCTAGTTCAAGGGTCGGCCTACAGAACCTTCACGTCTGAAACCCACACCGCTGTAAAACAAGACTTTGATAACTTTGGTGCAAGACATATTTATCACAATATCACCTGACATGAAGCTTTTTATAGTCCTTAATTATCCCATTTGGTTTTGAATACACATGCATTCTACTCCATCGTTATTACTGTTAATTAGGAGGTGCTTTCCTACATCATTCTGTGGATGTTTAGATAATAATGATCTATGTAGGATTATATGCATTTCATAAAATATAAGAAATTCTGAATATACATACAGTGCTCCATGGGGAAGAGAGACTCGTAATAGCTGGGACTGAAATGGGAAGTTACCTGCTTTTTCCATCTACAGTGTATTATGTGCCTCTTTCAATGTTTGGTGCTGCCATCTTTCTTTAAAATCTGCTTGATTGTTTCTCAAACAGAATGTGTTTAATGCATATGTAGTTTATTCAGCTAATACTGATGACTGATATTTCTAAAGTTTCCATTTTTTTGAAGTTTAAACCAGTGCTTGAAGAGAACATTTTGTACATATTGTTTTTCTTTTTTTGTATGTATCTTTGACTATTTGTCCAAGTTATAGGCATATTAAAAAACAAAGTTCAACTGAGTAAATTGTAAAGATCTTACTGGCTTTATTCAGCAGTCTACCAGGCAGCATTCAATCAAGCAGAGAGAAAGGAGCTCCGAGGAGCTGTACAAAATGAAAGGCTTTTCCAGGCAGAAGGGAGTAAGAACAAGGGAGTTATGCAACAAAGCGGGTTCATTATTGCAGGGTTGGGATCTTTAGGGCAAGCTTGTCCAACCTGGGGCCAGGAAGACTTTGAATGCGGCCCAACACAAATCCATAAAACTTCTTAAAACATGATTTTTTTTTTTTAATTCATCAGCTATTGTTAGTGTTAGTGTATTTTATGTGTGGCCCAAGGCAATTCTTCCAATGTGACCCAGGGAAGCCAAAAGGTGGGACACCCCTGCTTAGCGGATGGCAGGGGAGCAGGAGATTATCAGGCAGATTACCTCTATAGTGCTGATCAGGCCATTCCTGGATGATGGGTTTAAGATCCATTTCTGAGAAAGCTGAAACTAATTAAGTCTTGGTTTGGTGACATGGGGCTTAGCATAAGTAACTTACCGGTATTTTGGGGCCTGTTTTGTTTTTTTAACGTGTTGTTTAGAGTAAGTAGTAGAATTTCAAGGGCAAAGCAAAGGTTTTTCAATTTTTGATGGATAGTTCAGCGTTGCTTTTTAAAAACGTTTCTACTTCTCCTCTACAGTGCTGGACTATCTACCTGCCAAAGCCAAAACAGGGTATTACCAATTTTTTCAAAAAAATTTTTTTAAAGATTTATTTATTGTTTTTGACAGAGAGAGAGAGAGAGATACAGAGATACAGAGTCAGAGACAGAGAGAAGGGGGAGGGCTCAGAACAGTCATCATTGGTTTTTCCACATAGTTTCATTCCACAGGTGGGTGGGGCTGCACAGGGCAGGAACTGGGCCGGGGTCTTTCCCCACTGAGAACTGAACTGGGGGAACTTCCCAGCTCAGCATATGGGTCTGCATGGGCCCCAGCCCGGGATTCAATCCTCAGTCCCTGGGGCTGCAAAGTGAGCGCCTAACCCACTGAGCCATCCCAGCTTCCCTATTTTTTTCAATTTTTACCAGTACCATAAGTGTACTAAAAAGGGCAGATTTGTAATTCTTACATTATTAGTAACTTTCTGCATTTTCCCATAACTGTTGCTTCTCTGCTTCTTCATAGTGAGTTCAGTTTTTTGGTTTCACTTTCTTATAGGTATTTTTTGTTTAGAGATAAAGATATTTAACTAGTAAATATTGAAAATAATTTTTCCTGTTTTGTTAATATTCAGTTTGTACATTTTAAATGTCATTTATTTTCTGGATCTCACTTCACAAATATGCTTTTGCAGCACATTCAGCTGTTGAAGAGGGAGCAGAATATGCCACTCGAAAATATGCCTCTGGAATAGAATTATTTGCAACTGATTCCTTTTGCAAAACTTGTTGCTGGTGAATCTTTAAAAAACACTGGAAGTTGCCTTTTTGTGAGGGAAATTTATATTTACAAGGGAACTCTCCATTTGTAAAGGCGTTTCTCTCTGATTGTTTCTCTCTGTTCCGGGAAGAGGAGGATGACTTATGTTCTAGAAACTCTATTAATGGAGAAGGCATGACTTAAATCTCCCTTACAACCTTAAAACCTTACTCTTGTTTAGTTTGCTTTGCTTGGTAACCTCTCATAACTGCCTCTACCCCCATCAACATCTTTGTCTTTAGTTGAATATATTTAAGGTGATGACTTTTTCCATTACAAGGTTACTCAGTTCTGCGCCTCTCCCATGCATACAGAAGATATACATGTTATTAAATGTCTGTTTTTCTCATTAGTCTCTTTTTATTACAGGGATGTCTTAGCCAAAAACCTAGGAGTGTAGAAGGAAAGTTATATTTCTTCCCTTATACTATACAAGCAGAAGAGACGAGCAAGAATGGAAAAAAGCTAACTAAATTTGGTCCATGTGAATACTGAATCATAAATACTATGTTTCAAGCCTCAGCATGGATGGGGGGTTGCCTTAACTTCTACATTTTCCATAACACAAAAATTTATAGTGATATTATTATTCTTATATATCTGATTAGAAGTGTTTGTGATTGTAGGGGAGGAAAACTTTACCCTTCTTCCTTTCTAGATTTTGCATTTGGTTTAGAACTATATTGCCATAAAATAGATTAACAGGAGAAAAAAAAATTTTTTAACTTCATTTTTGACATGCAGGGATTTCACAAAGATTTGAGAATCAACAGGTGGCCAGACCACTGAGATTTCTATACTATCCTGAGGTAAGGAAAAGACTAGGGCGGGGGTGGCGAACCTATGGCATGCGTGCCCAAAGTGGCACGCGGAGCAATTATTTCGGCACGTGGAATTATTGTTTTTTGTTATAAAAATATCCTATGCCTCTTATAGACATAAAAATAATCGATACCTCTATCTCACTCGATGGGTTGGCACGTGAGTCGAGCGAGTATACTCTTATTTCATAAACTTTGGCACTCAATCGCCAAAAGGTTCGCCACCCCTGGACTAGGGGTTTCTTAGGGTGGGGGAGGCAATTCATGGGAAGGCAAAGGAAGAAATGTTTGGTGAACAAAGTTTGTCCTGTTAAGCAGGTAAGTCTCTTAAGTAAAACAGTTCTCTCTGGTAATAGCTCTCTTCTTGTTCTCTTCAGGTAAGACCCCCATTCTAATGTAAATTTCCTTTATGTAATTGCTGATTTTCTCCACAAATGGGGAAATTTATAATTTTTTGGCAGTTAAGGGGGAGCTACAGGGCTTTTTCTGAGTCTGCTGGGTCTTGATTGCCTTCAGCTCAAAATAATCCACATCCAAAATGTCATATTTGGGGATGACATGTTCTGAACCCTTTCAGAATGTAAAATCAGTTCTCCCAAGTTAGGTGACATGGATATGTGACCAAGGCTGTGTTCTGATTTGAGTGTGGTACATCTACCTGTCCCAGAGCCTACACCTATCCACAGCCCCAGGTGTGGGGTAACTGGGAAGTAGATGATGGTAACTAAGTATCTTTAGATGGGAGTACATAGGCAGGGCTCAATAATAAAGGCATGGGAATGAAAGATTGGGGTTGAGAGGATAATCTGTATTTGACAAATGTGGTACTAGGTAGGACCACTTGAAATAAACCCAGGGTTTTTTGTTTGTTTTGTTTTTAAGGGAAGAAATTCCTTGTCACCCACAGCAACTAATGATTTCAGGTAACAACTGTTCTCTTGACCAAGAAAGCTGTAGTTTGGCTTCATTGTCTCTGAGCTTCTAAAAGCTGGAGGAGTATTTGTCCAGCTAAGCTGTGACTGGCTGCAGTCTGCAGGAAAGACTTCTAGGCAGCTGGAATCAAAAGGTCTGAAGATTCACAGGACGTTATAAGCTAACAACAAAGAGGACTGAGATTTTAGTGTGTATCCACTTCTCATCGCAGAACCCAGCTTCCTGAAGAAAACCCACTGCAGTCTAATTCTTTGCTCACGGGCCTGATGGCAGTCGCAGCAGCCCTGGCAGGGCTCCAGGCAGAAGTCAACTGTCCCATCTGTCTGGATTGTCTGACAGACCCTGTCACCATCGAATGTGGGCACAACTTCTGTCGCTCCTGCATCCAGCAGTCCTGGGCTGATCTGTGGGACAGGTTCCCTTGCCCTGTGTGCCGTCACTGGTGCCCAGACAGGCACCTGCGGAGCAACGCCCAGCTGGGAAGGATGATTGACATCGCCAAGCTACTCCAGGTCACCAGGAACAAGAAGAAGAGGCAGGAAAAGAGGGGCTTGTGCGAGAAGCACAACGAGGTCCTGAGCCTCTACTGTGAGGAGGACCTAGAGGTGCTGTGTCCCCTGTGCATTCAGCCCCCCGGCCACCAGGGCCACCAGGTGAGGCCTGTAGAGGAGGCCGCCTCTCATCACAGGCAGAGGCTCAGCATTTATAGCGAGTCCCTGAAGAAGCAGGTGGTAGATATTCAGCAATTAATAAACATTCAAATAAAAAAACCCTTAGATCTGAAAGAGAAGGTTGAAAGCCAAAAGCAGGAATTACTCTCTGAATTTGAGCACCTGAAGCAATTTTTAGAACATGATCAAGAAGCCATTCTCTCAAGGTTATCTGAAGAAGAAAAGGCTATTCAAAAGAAACTCAGTGTTAATATAACCGCCTTTTCAGACTACAGTTGCACACTCAAAGGTCTACTCAGTAAGGTAGAGGAAAGCAGTGTGCTGCCTGAAGTAGAATTGCTAGCACAAATTAAGACTTTCTACAAGAACTCAGAGGAGTTGAGCCCATTGATCTTTGCAGTTCAATTAAGGAGAGAAGGCTGCAGTTTTCCTTTCCAGTATTCCGCTTTGCAGAAAATTATAAAGAAGTTTAGAATAGATATAACTCTAGACCCTGAGACGGCACACCCTAACTTGATCATCTCTGACCATAAGAAATGTGTGAGGTTTACAAAGAAAAAACAAAACGTTTCTGGTTTTCCAAAAAGATTTACAGTCAGCACTGTTGTACTAGGTTTTCCATGTTTTGATTCCGGCAGGCATTTCTGGGAGGTAGAAGTGGGGGACAAATCCAGATGGGCTGTTGGGGTTTGCAAAGACTCCCTTTCCACAAAGGTGAGAAGCCCATCAGCCTGCCAGGGATGCTGGAGGATACGGCGGCAGGAAAAGAGGTATGACATTCCGGGAGCTGGTACAGCCCCTCTGCTGTGCGAAGTGAGACCCAAAAGCATTGGCATTTTCCTGGACTATGACATGGGTGAGGTCTCATTTTATAATATGACTGACCAATCTCATATCTGTACTTTCACTGACACTTTCAATAGACCTCTTAGGCCTTATTTCCACGTAGGACCTGATTTAGAACCTCTCAGAATCTGTACAGGAACAGAATGTGAATGAAAACTTCTTGAAACAATGGACCAGTTTAATAGTTTTTTGTTATTTTAAAGGAAGGTGGGTAAGGGCATTGAATTCATACTACAGTAAATCTAATCCCCCCTTCACAGTTTCTCCCCTCAAGAAGAAACTTTCATTTTGTCTCAAAAACATAGCACAGGACCGATGCCTTCCAAGATCTGCCAGTCTACCTCTCCTCCCTGTCCTGTCGTACATTTTTGGTTCATGCTATACACAGGATTATAATCATCTAGCTGTTTGCCTTGCTTCTTTCCCATGAATTTGCCTGGAAGTCCCAATGCTGTCCCTCTGGGCTACTCTGACCCAGAGCTCCTATAATACCTTGGGCTTAATGACATTATTTTACTTAGCCCAGAGCCTAGAAATCAGAGTCCTCTCCCTCCTTAGAATGTAAGCTATGGACAAGGGTCAGTCTTACTAATTTTTGTATCCCTGGTACTAGCATAGTATTTGCCTGGTGAACAGAATGCTTAATGTTTAAATTGCTTTGGTCATTATGTTTTATTGGTTCTGATACTTCATTTGATATTCTTTTGTGGTTTAAATGTTCATTATTGATTAAAAAAAAGAGCATTGGTGGTTATACAGGTATCACATCAGAACCTAAGCATCCTAACTTTTTAACTAGACCTTTCTCTGTAAGTCAAAGTTCATCCCATAAACCTTAGAAAGTGACTATAGGTCCTAACTGAATTTAAAAATAAATAAGAATTAATCATCTATCATCAGTGTTTTCCTTTTGAAAAAGAAAATAGTTGATGGCAAAGTTTATAGACTCTTCCAGAGCCTAGACACCCATTTCCAGAGAAGGAAGTGGTTTCAAGATTTAAAAAGAAAAGACAGGGAAAGTCAAGAATCTTGGATACAATATAAATTTTGAAAATACAATTTTGACTTTAGTTCATTTTGGGGGATTCAGCAATACTGCATATAAATAAAACACCATCACCTTTCTCTTAGAAAACTCTTAGAATGCCCCACAATGGCTGTATCTAAAGGAAATAGGTAAATTTTATTTGCCCTCCACAAGTAACAGTGGGTATGACCAAATAACTACATAAATAATTAACAGCATACATTATCACAACTATCTACCTCCTCATGTTGACCAAGTCTAAGGCAGTATGTAAAAGGGGCACACTAGGAAAACTAGAGAAGAAAGGCCACTTACAAAAGTGCTTCATTTTATCTGGAGAATGAGATGCGCTTACTATCTGTACATAAGTTGCTATGCCATTGTGTCCCCAGCATAATTTTTAAGTGTAATCCAAGACTAAAATAGGTCTTTTTTTTCTTTTCTTTGTAAACAAAGCCACAGAACATCCCTTTCCTGTCATTGAACCTAGTGATCCAATGAAGGTATAGTCAATACTGAAATACATGGCAACTTCTTGAAAAGTAAGTTTAAGATCTTTCAGTATTTCAGCTGTTGCCAGTGGAAGGTGCGACACACATAGCAGTCAGCAATGGTTAGTGTGACACTGGTTAGTCTAACACTGATCTAAGTGATCTTCGTATCGTGTTTCTGGAAAGTGGAAAACTTTAGGAGCTCATAGTCAATTACCTAGTGAGACCTTGGTTCTACAGTGAGGAAAGTCTTTATAAAAGTTACTAGGGCCAACCTGCCTGCCATCCAGTAACTCAAGCATATAAAATACATAAAAGTCCATGGGAAGAAGCATCAATACAAAAAAAAAAAATGACTTCCCATCAGTCTAGAAGTAGAAATTCCTGTTTGAAATACATTATATCAGCTCCTCTCTATAAATAGCCAAATTATTACAAGGTTTCTATGTCATGAGGAAGCAGTGTTGGCCAAGGAGATATTTAAACTATCTTTGGTTGTAGGATAAAGCAGGCAGTTAAAAAATTTCAGTATGTGCAAAACACATTTTCCTTGAATTATCAAGGCTCTCTACAAAGCATCTTTCATATGATTTCACAAGTTCTACATATTAAACAACACAAGTGAGAACCAAATTCAGGTTTCCAACAAAAATTGTAAAATGTAGCTTGACAAAAGCTGCAGTTCCCTGTGTCAGGTTGTCAGGTAGTCGATCAGTCTTAAATTACTCCAATCCCTCCTCTGCAGTTGGTGTCTTGGCCCTCTCACATTCTACTTGGCTGAGGGCCTAGATCAGAGGAAGTGAAAGCCAACAGCCGCTTACTCAACAGGGCATTGTGTCGCTTCAGGTATATAATAACGTCTCCTTGCTTTTCAACAATTTCTTCTAGGCTTGAAATAGTCCTAATAAAGAATCAAGATATGAATGGGTTATCCCTCTTCACCAGTACTCACTAATCTTTGCAAATGGGTCCCCACCAGTTGAAAACTACGAAAGTACATATAGCATATTGTATGTGTTACTTTTTCTTAGATTTTATAAGCTAAGGCAATATTCCAAAGTGAGACTCTTTCATTACACTGGGTTTTACCACAACTGAAAGTTAACACAACAAACCTAATTCTAGAGGCCCATATGTAGTCAATCTCCACGCACTAGAATGGCTTCTAGATTTCCAGGGGGAGAAAAAACTCAGTTCTCTACCTCCCATCTTTTACTTCCCACCCAAAGCTTACCTGAATCCAGTCTCTGAAGTAATATTGCTGGGGTAAGCACGGACTTTTTCTTCTTCAAGTATATCAGGCCATGGTTTGGCTTTATTAAATTTTCGAATTTTCACTAAAATAATAAAGTCATTGTCAGGTTATCTAATTGTGAAAACTTTCTTTTCAAATTAGTTAATATGCATAAAATATGCATCCTAAAGTGAATAAACATTCATTTACTGATGTGCTCAAATGTTTGAAAGCATGTGCCAGGCCTGTAGTATTATTATCAATAACAATAATCACTGTATTCTCAGTGATTATTAATACTAGCAGGTATTTTTTGTGCATTTGAAACAGAAGGCACAGGTGAACTGTTTTATTATACACGGAACACATTCAGAACCATTCCCTGAGGTGGGTGCTCTTATTACTCCTATTTTCTACAATCAAGTAAAGTGTAGCCCCAGGAAGCTACACAAGTAGCCAGGGCTGTAACCCAGGAAGAAGGACACCAAACCCTCCACTGTGGACACTGATCTTTAAAAAGCTACTTATTAGTCCAGGGAGAAATACAGATGATAAGCCTACATTGCAAGACAGTATGAGAAGGGCCATAATCGAAGCTTGCAAATGGGGCTAGGTCAGCCCTGGAAAGCAGCCCCTTACTCAGCAGGAACAGGATGGGGGTGGGGAGAGGGTCAGACAGGAGTAAGGGTAGGGCTTGAGTCCAGCCTGAAGGGAAAGAATCACACAGACTAGGGGAGTAGAGGGTGTTTTAGGTGAGGGAAGAGCCTGAACAGATACTTGGGATCCCAAGAAGGTGACCGTGTGTGTTTTCTAATAAAATGTTTAAAACGTACATTGAGACAATTAGTACCTTTAGTACAGAACAAGATAGCTTTAGGAGTATAAAACAAGTGATTTTATGATGTCTCAAAATGTCCTTTTCTAGAGATTAACTACTTACAATACAAATAAATTAGTCAAGATTAGGTTACAATTAGTGTATTACAGAATCATGTCCTAAAAAATTACTAACCACAGTCATCAAAACCAGCTATCTTTTAAAATATAGAGAAGTAGGAAAAATGCATTTATCAGGGAACCAACCTTTAATTTTCTATGGCACTGAATCAAAAGCAACATTTGTCCTTAGAAGTGACTCCCTAAATCTGTCCTATCAGAGTCTATAGTAATACATTTAAAGGAGCATAATTTAAAACGTAGGCTAGGGCATATAGAAGATGTGGAGGGAAAATAGTCATACATGAACCTTCCAAAGAAATTAAGAATTTGCAGAAAGCCCACACTAAGTAAATGTGTAATGATTATAATTTTAAATCTTTCCTATGTAAATCATCTATTTTGCAAGCCTGAATGACCAATTACCAGGTTTTCTTAAAGTAGAAAGCATGTTAATTTGAGATTTAAAAGAACAATTTTTAATGCTATATTTTATTCAGATAAAAAAAATAAAAACTGGGGAAGCTAATGGCTCAGTGGGTTAAGCACTCGCTTTGCAGCCCTGGAGACTGAGGATTGAATCCCGGCTCCAGCCCAGGTGGACCCATATGCTGAACTGGGGTGTGCCCCCAGTTCAGTTCTTGCTGGGGCCTATGCGGGAGGCTCCCGGCCCAGTTCCTGCCCTGCACAGCTCCGTGCCCACCTGTGGAGTGAAACTATATGGAAAACTAATGCTGTCAACTATGGAGACTGCTCTGGGCCCTCCCCCTTCTCTCTGTCTGTCAAAAAATAATTAAAGGGGAAGCCAGGATGGCTCAGTGGGTTAGGCGCTCACTTTGCGCGCCGGGGACCGAGGATCGAATCCCGGCCCCGGCCCGTGCGGACCCATGTGCTGAACTGGGGAGCTCCCCCAATTCAGTTCTCTCTCTGTTTCTGTATCTCTCTCTCTCTGTCAAAAATAAATTAATTAATTAAAAAAAAAAGAACAACAAGGTGGAACAAATTTGCCCTTCCAAAGAGCAAGACTTAAAAAAAAACCAAAAAACAATTAAAAAATTAAATTAAATTAAAAATTAATGTAAATAAAGATGAAATATACTCCAAAGTTTTTTGACTAGACCAAAGATAATTCAATTAGGAAGACAGTGGATTAAAATACATGGCATATGCTAAAGGAAACTTTTTCCTATAAAATTCGTTCTCAGGATTCTTGAAATATTTGCTTCCTCTATCTCCTTTTAAAAGGTCTCAGGTCTTTTTGTTTCTAACATCTGTCTTATTTATGACATAATTTTAAATGCTACAGAAAATCTTTTAAAGTAAATTTTAGAGAAATAATCTTGGACTACATTTTTTTTGTGTTTAATGCTTTTAATAAGGCTGAATTAAGACAAAAGTAACTGAATTCCACATTTCTTTCAGCACCATTTGTCAGCCAGGGCAGACCTTAGCTCTAAATTTAGAAGTCGGGTTCTTAAATGGTTTATCTCAAAGCAAGTTTGGGCTAACTGCAGTTTTGAATGCATTATTTATGGACTTATTCTGTACTTTGTTATTTTTCATTTCAAATGCCAGACTTACATTTCAACTGCCTTTGAGGAATCAAATGTTTGTGTACCTTTTTAATTCTTCTGTTATTTTTATAATGAAAAGGCTTCCCTTTAGCTGACAAAAGTTTATGGATGACACAAATTTAGAAATGTGACCCACTGGGATCTTCCAGTTGATTTGAAAGGAGATAAGTCTGGGTGTGGTCAGCAACGGGAGAGAGGTGCTCAACAGGTTAGGAGCTACACGGGAAAACTTCCTGTTGCAAAGCTCATAGGCCGGACTTCAAGTGGGTCTATATGGAAGAGCAGTCTAGTTGCATTTCTCACCTGTGTAGATGAGCACACACGTTAGAGAACAGATCAGTTCCAGGGCCAGGATGGCCAGAATGAGGTCAAGATACAACCTGCTGGGCTCCGGAAAGGAATGCTGCATGCAGAGTATGAGGAGAAGTGCCGAGCTGCCTGAGAAGGAGAAGTGGGAACGGTGTTAGTCACAGCCTTGCGCTGACCCCTGTGAGGCCATGGGCGCACCCAGACCCATTTATACTTAGCAGTGAAGGAAGTTAAAAGAATAAAGACCCCCCCCAACAGCTCATCTTTTGGGGGAGGGAGGGGAACCACCAAAACACATGGAAAGAGTTAATGATGGATGTCTCTCATAATACAAATACATAAAAATCTGGACTTCCTTAAAAACTAAGGGATATTTTTTGCTTTAGATAATTATTAATAATGACATTCCTTGGGGTCCTTTGTACATTGAAAAAATGATGCAGTTCTTATAAATTTGCATTTTCCTAGGTCTTGAGGATCCACAGGCTCTTGAGGATCCACAGGCACTTGAGGACCCTAGGAGTCCATTCTGGTTGCGTAGTAGGCCCACAGCAGGCCTGCACGGCTGGTTAGCGCTGAAAACCCAGGACACCTGGCTAAGCCTGGACAAATGACCAGCTATTATATTAATATTAATACATCCCTGCTCCTTGACTTCCTCACAGTGCTGTGTGCGGAGTGAGTTACTATGTGAACAAATACTTAGAATGGTGCCTGGCCTGTAAGTATTCAATTAATATGACTTACTTCCCACCTTGCTCAGCAAACCCATTATTTTTGAAGACCACTCAAACCTCATTCTGCACTTTTATTCTGAAGAAGGTCAAAGAAAAGCTTAGGGGCTGAAGTGATACCTATAGCATCTGACCTTAGAAATTCCTCAACCTTGTTTAACATCTCTAAGTCTGATCATGGGTAAGAAATGCCTATTTGATTTATCTTCCACTTCTTGGTAGAGGTAGGAATGCTTGTGAGCCAAAGAGTTTAAACAGCCTACCAAAAGTCACATACTAGGGAAGCCGGGATGGCTCAGTGGGTTAAGTGCTCACTTTGCAGCCCTGGGGACCAAGGATCGAATCCCGGCCCCGGCCTGTGCGGACCCATATGCTGAACTGGGGAGTGCCCCCAGTTCAGTTCTCACCGGGGCGAGACCCCGGCCCAGTTCCTGTCCTGTGCAGCCTCACACCCACCTGTGGAATGAAACTATGTGGAAAAACCAATGATGTACAACTATGGAGACTGTTCGGGGCCCTCCCCCTTCTCTCTGTCTCTGTATCTCTCTCTCTCTCTCTCTCTGTCAAAAACAATAAAAATAAATGTTTAAAAAAAAAAAAGTCACATACTAAACTGTCTTCTAACAAGCCTGAACCTCTCCCCATTCAGTCCTGAATGACTGGTCACAGTGTTATTTATTAGCATGTTGATAGATTGCTTCATTTGTAAATTCGTTTTATGAACTAGACAAATACAGTTTTACAGCATTTAGAGAGGAAAAAACACCTCTGCACAGAAGTGAACATAGTTTTCAGAGGATGTTTGATGTGTTGCCCGTCTCTTGTATGTCAGCAGTCTGGTGGGTCAGGTGGGGTGATAGGAGCTCTACAGATATGAAGTTTGCAGCCCATGGAAGAGGCTCACTGAAATATCCCCCACCCTTCATCCCCCCACCCCGCCCAGGGTACAAGCTTTGAACATTGTTTACAGTGTCCTCCTGGAGGATGGCCTGCCTGCCTTAGTTCAGACAAAGGTCGCCCCTGCCTCTGGGTTACTGCAGTAGCCTAACAGTCCTGTTCCAACCAAATGCTCTCCGGCTATGTAGCCTGATGTGTCTTTCTGTATCTCACAAATCTCAGCAAAGCTGCTCTGGTTTGATGGCGCTCCTTGGGGCCTCCTTCGGCCTTCCCCGACTCCCAGCGCACCCCGGCCTGCCTGCTGATGTTTGCTTACTCAGTCAGGGATCAACAAATATAATAGTTCCTATACGACAAAAATCCATCATCAGGGCTTTTGTTTTTCTAATGGTTTTACAACCATAGGTATAAACCTAAATGTTTCCTGTTTTATTTTACTCGTCATTAAAAAAGAAAAAAGATTCTAAGACTTAATGGAATCCTTACTATTCATCTGAAATACTGGGAAGAAACAAGTTCTCAGGTGTCTGGGGAGCTAGTAGAATGATGAGCTGCATGAACTCTGAGGTTGGAGGTCTGGGTTCTAGTGGAGGACCTGCCATCTCCTATGGACTAAAGGTGGTAGGTACCTTACTCTGACCCCAGACTCCTCTATAAATTTGGGAAAATACTTGCCACATAAACCCTGTTATAGGAGGAAATGAACTAACAAGGCCTAAGTACGTATTCAATAAGTGGCAGATATTATAATAATGGTTTTAATGGAACTTAGCCCAACTCCAGGCATATGCCATATAGCCCCTCCTCCAAGCAAGCCCCATGGCTGACTGAGTCTCTGGCTGCACTAGAGCACGACCCAGCCTCTGCTCCACAGCTCCCAAGAGCACCTTGGGCTGGCCATTCTGAAAAATGTGGGGCCAGTGAGAGCTAAGGGCATACAGTATACAATCGCTGAACCCAGGGTCCTAGAAATCGCACTGGGACCTACTTGAATAAAGACGTATTCCCCCCAAAATTTACATTCTAGAGTAATTCCCTCAAACTGCACTTTCACGGGTTTTTTAAAGAGAATTTTTAATCGAGTTGATTTGAGCCAAACTGCTGACAGATGCTGGGAAGATCTGAAATGTTCTTCGAATGCACTTTTGCGTGTCTAAAATCTCTAAGTTCACCCTTTCAGGATGCAGAGAGAAACATTGCTTGTCTGCACCCATCTGACAAGACTAAAAATTACTGCTTTTAAGTGAAGGGCCAAGTTTTCATTTCAATGGAAAAATAAACACCTAAATATGCAGCTTGCTATGTAACAAATATTTGATAGAGTTCAAAATGTATTTAGATCTAAGGAAGCAGAACAGATAAATTGGATAACTATTTTCAACTTATTTGGAAGAAAAGCAAAGCCCCTGTTTCCATCTCCACAAAATAAATTAAATTTATTTTCCTCTCTCAAGAGAGTAACAAAAAACAGGATGAAGCTATTCAGTATCCAGCAATATTAACACATGTGTTAAAGCTGGTTATACTCTTCTGATTAGCTGTAAGTTCTGTGTTCTATGATTTACCTTCTTTTTTTTTTTCTTTTTTTTTATATCTTTTTATATTTATAGAAATTATTTTATCTTCAGTGCATATTTATTTCTATTTTACTTTTGACAGATAGAGAGAGAGACAGAGACAGAGACAGCTAGAGAACCGAACTGTGGGAACTCCCCAGTTCAGCACGTGGGTCCTGCCTGGGCCGGAGCCGGGATTCGATCCTCGGTCCTCGTGGCCTCAAAGCGAGCGCTCAACCCGCTGAGCCATCCCG
>PVKE010026147.1:0-22526 GCA_004027555.1 Craseonycteris thonglongyai
GGCATTGGGGGCAGCTGGAGGGCATTGGGGGGCATCTGGGGGGCATCGAGGGCAGCTGGGGGGGCCTGGGATGTGGCCCGGGGGGGTGGGCATGACCCCTGAGTCCGTGGGAGGCAGCCCTGCACCCTGGCCCGGCCCAGAACCACCCCACTCCACCCACAGCTCCCCGACCCGGTGTGATCGCCCTAGGGTGCTGCCCCCCATGCCCGTGGGTGGTCCCGAGTGTGCCTGAGACTCCCTGACACCTGTGTGTGTTGTGGGGGGAGGAGGACCAGACATTTGTTTGGTCATGAGTGAGTTAACTAAAAGCCTGCAGAATCACAGAAATAAGTCAGCGGGTCCGTTGAGGCTCGCAATTCCTTGCAAACAGAAACTACATGTTGCTGCAAACACCTCTTTCCTTCCCTCACGGGACCTGGACAAAGACCCGTCTCAGCCCCCGCAGCCCACGCCGGAGCCAGGCGGACCCACCTGGGGTCCCTGGTGGAGCTGGGTGTGTCCCATCCCCCACCCCCAGGGCGGTCCTGGGTCACAGGGACCCTTCAGCAGGAGCCCCACAGGCCGGCGGCACCCGCGGGGCCGCGTCTCTCGGGGCCCTGCCTGCGGCCGCCGCTCCCGGTGGGAAGGACGTGAGGCCCCGGTGTGGAGCCCAGAGCAGCTGCGGCCCCTCCCGGTGTCCTCCCCGCGCCCACCCGCCCCCCGGCTGAGGCGCGTCTCTCCTTCCGAGGACACCGTTGTCTCGGACCGTAATTGCTCCCTCCCCACAGTTGTTCCAGAGCCTGTTTCCTCTTATTTCCCAAAGGCCCCCTTGAAATCAACTTTCTCCACTTTCCAAATCGGCTGAGACAGAGAGAAAATGCATGTTTTTCTTCCCTGATTGAATTGCTGCTTCTGCAGACGCCGGCTCCCCCGGGTCGCTCGGTGGGAGCTGTTGTTGGGGCCACGAGCCCAGGACCCCAGGGACGGGCTCCCGGCGGCGGGAGGGGGAGCGTGGTTCTAGGTTTTCCCTGCAGCTGCTTCTGCCAACCCCTGGGGTCAGATGGAAAGGACAGTGACCCCCATTTAAATGAGGTGATCAGGGGAAGCCGGGATGGCTCAGCGGGTTAAGCGCTCACTTTGCAGCCCTGGGGACTGAGGATCGAATCCCGGCCCCAGCCCGTGTGGACCCATATGCTGAACTGGGGTGAGCTTCCCATGCGGGAGCCCCCAGCCCGGTTCCCGCCCTGCTCGGCCCCCGCCCACCTGCGAGGAAGGAAACCATGTTGAAAACGGGTGACGCACAACTATGGAGACGGCTCTGGGCCCTCCCCCTTCTCGCTGTCTCTGTCAAAAAACAACAAAATGAATCTTTAAATGAGGTGATCAACAGTCTGAGCCCCACGGGAGGGGATCCTGAGGCCTGTGTGGGTTCCTGATGGAATCTTCCAGAATTACACGCAGCGTGAGGAACCACGGGGTGAGAACGCGCCCTGCGGGGAGCGGAGCGCTGGAGAGGCCGCAGCGACTGCCATGCCAGGCGCAGGGTGACAGTGGGGACACAGGGTGGCTGTGCCGGTGGCAGCTTGGCTCAGCATCATTGGCAACTTGCAAACATGTGCCCAGACGCCCCTCAAGGGGCATTGGCTCAGTAAGTTGGTGACACTCCGCAGCCACGACAAAGGATGAGGTGGGGGTCATCCCCGGGCCCCGCCGTGAAGCGAGAAGCGTCGGCGTGCAGAGCGGCCGCGTGGCGGCCCCTTGTCCACACGGCTGCAGCGGCAGGTGGCTGTCCCTTAACGCACCTCGGCCTCCGTGACGCAGAACAACGCCGGCTTAGGATCTCAGCGTTCTGCAGGCCGGAGCCCAGCCCGGTCTCCCGGGGCGGGCGCCATGGTGCCCGCGGGGCTGACCCCCTTCCGGGCGCTCCCGTCAGCCTTCCCGGGCCGGGTCCCCGGAGCTCAGCGCCTCCGAGGCGGCAGCGGCTGGGTTTGTTTCCCTCCCGTCCCCGCACGCTCCCCCCGGGAACACAGCCGCTCGCATCAGGTGAAATCCCGCCTCTCACGCCTCCGAGGTCGGCGACCTGCGGCGGGAGGCGGCTCTTCATTATTTGGTCACATCAGGTCATTACGAGGCTGGAGCCGAGGACCCGGCTGGGGTGTCACTGGACAGGCTCGGTGTGTGACCCCCCAGCCAAGGTCACAGGGGTGCCAGTCGGCTGCTGGCGGGGACCCCCGGGCCCTGCCAGTTCCGCTCACAGCGATGGGCGCTGATGAGCCCCCCACCCCTTGTTGAACGGCGACAGCGGGGAAAACCAGCGTGACGGCTAGAGAAAAAGTCAGGCCCTGAACGGGGACAATGAGCCCTAACCTCTGGTTCGCTCGGCGATTTGCTAAGGCTTCTACCTTCATTACTGCACGGAGCCCCACAGCGGTCCTGGGTGAGCCCCGGTGACAGAAGCCATTATGCCCCGGGGCACCCGGCGGGATAGTGACAGAGAAAAGGCATTTACCCTCAGTAATTGGCTTAGGGGATTGCAAGAAGTGGCAAGGCCCACGCCTGCCGGGCCGGCGGCCTGGGTTGGACCCCGCGTTCGTCAGCGTGAGCGGCTAACAGGCCGGGGGGCAGCGCGGCCGGCTCCGGTGAGGTTCTCTCCCTCATGCCCTGCACACGTCATGCAGCCGGGAGCCCCGGGGCGGCAGCCGGGGGAGATGCCCTCCAGGCTGCCTTGGGAGGCGTGCTGGCAGTGGGGACAAGCCCGGGGCCTGTGCAGTCCTTGCACTCGGCTCGTCCGTGCGACTTGCTGTGGGCCACCCTTTCCGATGGGCCCGCACCCTTCCAGGGGCCGGGACGGTGAGCATCACCCCTTGTGAGCTCAGGGACCCCCCAAAATCCTCTCTTCCGTAAAGCAGGGAGTAGACTCAAAATAACATGTTCAGCACCTTGAAAGTCACCGAGCGTGGGCAGCAGCCGGAGAACGTGTATTTAATAAACGCATTAAAAAAAAAAAATTAAAAAAAAAGGGGAAGCCGGGATGGCTCAGTGGGTTAAGCGCTCACTTTGCAGCGATGGGGACCGAGGATCGAATCCCAGCCCCGGCCCATGTGGAACCATATGCTGAACTGGGAGCTCCCCCAGTTCAGTTCTCTCTCTGTCTCTGTCTCTGTATCTCTCTCTCTGTCAAAATAAATAAATAAATATTAAAAAAAAAATTTTTTAAAATAAACGCAGCTGACGCTCAGGATGAGGGGTGAGTTGTGGGCACGATTCCTCGCTCATGTCCGTGGCGTTTCAGTAGCTATGACCCCGGGGGTCCCCAGCACCCACGGGAGCCCCTTCCAAACCTCATCGGCACAGCGTCTGACCTGCCTCGTGGTTCCCTGCAAAGTTGTCTCTATTTAACCTGACTCGAGCTGGCAGAATGCAAAAAAAAAACGGCCTCTTCCCTGGAAGTGTTTGTCAGAAGCAATTAGAGGGGACTGTTTAACTGTGCGGCTGCCCAAGATGGTGGGTAGTGAGGCCAAGCTTAATCTCTGCAACGTTTGCGAGGAAGATCCGGGGACGAGATGCCCACGGGGCTTTGGAATCTTGGACACATCCCGGGAATCTAGGAGGTGCCCGTGTTTGTGGGGCCGTGCGCCTGCACAGGGGAGCACCCACACTCAAGAAAGACCCCCCTGACACCCCCCTGGTGTGTGACCTGGAAGCTCTGTCCTTGCAGGAAGTGACGGCTGAGGCACCGAGGCGAGTGAGCTGTTTGGCTGAACATTAAAAAAAAACAACAAAAAACAAAACTACAGCGAGCGGTGCATCACCGCCAGACCTCGCCTAACAGAAAGCCCGGCGGGAGCTCTTCCGTCTGAACAGAGAACCCCAGAGAGTAACGCAAATCCACAGGAAGAAACACGGAGAACCAGGGACGGTAAACACGGACGTGAACAGAGAAGACCGTGTAAGTGTAACCTTTCTGCGGGTCACGCTTTTCCCCTCCTGTAGGGTTTAAAAGACAAGCAATGAAACACCAACGACAAATCCGTGTTTATAAATACTCGTCCGTGTATGTAGATGCAACGTGCACGGCGGGCGGCGGGCGGCGAGGGGCTGAGAGCAGCCAAGACATTGTGGTGACACTGAAATGGACCTGGCGCCTTTCTGAACCGGAGTCACATAAATCACGATATTAATTGTAACCCTCAGGGCAACCACTGGGAAAGTAACTCGGAACAAAACAGTGAGAGAAATGACAGGGAACTGAAAACGCTGTGCTGGAAATAGTTAACGCAAGAGAAGGCAGGAATAAAGGACTAGAACAAACATGACATGAGACACGGAGACCGAACGGCAGAGGGACAACTACATGGTGTCTGAACGAGACGCTGTTTGCACAGAAGGACGTTCGTACAGAGACACCAACGGACTGGAAGTGAGTAAGTCGTACCTCACACCCGTCAACAGAAGCGAGCCCGGCTGGCTGTATTATTAGCACATAAAATAGACGTTAAGGGGACACTGTTGTTAGACACAAAGACGTATGTTTTTTAAGGCCAAGAGCGAATCCGTCTAGGACACAGAACCCATGTAAACACACACGGGCACGCGTCTAAAAAGATCAAATGTGTGAAGCTCAGCCTGACAGAATTGAATAGAGACATAGGCAAGTCAACACGAAGAGTTGAGGACTTTATGGGCTTGCGACGGCGAGGTCCAGGGTTCGATTCCTGGCCCCAGTCCAGGCAAACCCATATGCTGACCTGCGGTGCAGCATCCTGGTGACGGCCAGGACGGCTCAGCGGGGAAGGGTCTCGCCTGCCACGCGGGAGGCCCCCAGCCCCGTTCCCGCCCCGCGCGGCCCCTCACCCCGTGTGGAATGACGCCGTGTCAGAACTAATGACGGGCAGCTTTGGAGACGGCTCTGGGCCCTCCCCCTTCTCTCTCTCTCACCTTCCCTCCAACGATAAAATAAATCTTAAAAAAAAAAATCGATTGCAAACAGAGAGAGGATGAAACCGTAGGAGACTTTGGGGACAGACGGGCAGGGGCCTTCCAACAATAGCCCGGGTTAAAGGAGGTGCCGAGGCGTCTTTCATCTCATCTTGTCATGAACTTCCACTGGAGATCGGAGAACTCATTCAAAGAGAAAAATCAGAGTAAGAAGCCGACTCTTTCCTGAACGGCACACTTGGCAAATGGGGAGTGCGGGTCCTCATGGCCCCCGTGACGCGCCCCCCGACGCTACAAAACCGCTCCGTGCCCGCGTCTCCCCGGGCGCTGTCGCTGCGGAGGACGAGGGACCCTGGCGTTTGGTGTGTCTGCCCAGGGCTCTGTGTAGAGCAGAGCGTTGGGACGCTTAGGAGCAAACGAGTGAACGAGTGAACGGCCTGGCATTCATGTCACGGATCCTCGTAGTCTAACGTCCACCAGGGGAAGCCGGATGGCTCAGCGGGGTAAGCGCTCGCTTTGCAGCCCTGGGGACCGAGGATCGAATCCCGGCCCCGGCCCGTGTGGACCCACATGCTGAGCTGGGGTGCGCTTCCCATGCGGGAGGCCCCCAGCCCCGTTCCCGCCCTGCACGGCCCCCGCCCACCTGTGTGGCACGAAACCGTGTCGAAAACGGATGACGGACAACTATGGAGACGGCTCCGGGCCCTCCCCCTCCTCTCCGTCTCTGTCTCTGTCAAAAACAAAAACTAAATCTTTAATCTGCCACCAGCAAGTTGGTGGCATCACCTGACCGTCCCCCTCTGTCCCCTGCAAGGTCCCCACCAGGCCGATGGCCGTGGGAGGAGGGGCCCCAGGCTGGCGTGTGTGACCCTGAAGGTCATTGAGCTGGGGCGTTTCAGGGGACTGTCACCAGCTCTTAAATGTCACTTGGGGCTGCACTCTCTCCCAGAACCGACGCTGTTTCCCCCCGTAGCTCGGGGGTTCCGAGAGGTTTTGTGGGCGTTCGATTTCGCAGCCCACGTCCCGACCCCTGATGGCGCGTCCTCCTAGAGCGAGTTGTTAACAGAGGCGAACGCCGTTTTCCCACGGACCCCTCGGTGCCCCCGTCTGCAGCGAGGGCCCTGCCCATCGGCCGCTGTGCCCCCACCGCGCTCAGCAGCGCACGCGGCCGTGGGGCCCGGCGGGGCCTCGCAAGGGCTGTGGAATTGCGCTCGCGTGACGGGTGGGACCGGCTGAAGAACACGGCCGTGTCGCAGTGACATTGAGGGTCCTCCCAGGACGTGGGCCCTGCGGGAGGCACTCTCACCGTCTCTCCTTGGTGGGCTGTGTGCCCGGCGCCCAGCCCTGCACAGCGCGGGGCAGGCCCAGCAACTGTCCCGAGCATCTGCCTGAGACCAGGACCCCGGTGTGCAGGCCCGAGGGCCGGGGGGCGGGCCCGCGGGCACCAGGGGCGCTGAGCACTTGCAGCCTGGGGGGCTTCCCGCGTCGGAACCCCACAGGGCTCTGGGCTCTAAGCCTCGCTGGGGACATGGCCTGACAGGGAATGGCCTCCTGGGGAGGAGAAGGGGACCCCGCACTCTTCACGGCCCGGCCGCTGCTCGGACGCTTGGCGGGCGCCCGGAGGCAGAATGGCCTGGGCTCTGTGATTAGATTCCAGGCTAATTTTATCTCCCGGGCGTCAGGGGACGTGGGATTTTTCATGACAAAGTAATGACTTCCAGGAATGAGAGAGACCCTGCACACGTTTTCGTGGGGGAATGGATCGTTTCTGGAAAATAATTAAAACGAGTCAGATGAACTCTTTTCTCGAGGTGTCAGAAGACAGGGATGGGTCTTCGGTGACCGCGGGCTGGGGGCCGCGTAAGGACCCCGTGCGTCTATCAATAAACTCGGTCAGCTCAGGCGGGGGTGCCCGCTCTCTTGTCGGGCTGCCCGGATCCCGACCCACGCAGGCAGGTTGTCACTGCAGGGCGGCCGACCCGAGGGAGACGGTGCCGTTCCGCCAACCTGCTGGCACCGTCAGCAGCGCGGGGACCCTGACGGAGCCGCGCGTACGGCTGCCGGCTGAGCACACGTGTGGGGCGCGGGCAGCGGTGTGTCTCCCACCCCGGGGGCGAGCCCAGCGTCAGGCGGGCGTGTACAACGCAACGGGCTCTCAGTGTAACCGGCGCCTGCGTCAGCGCTGACGTAGTCGCTCCAAACTTTTCCGTCGTGTCGGAAACCAGCACGCGGTCTAGCCGGCCCCACCCCCGGCCCGGGAAGGAGGCCAGGGCGGTGGGCAAGGGGACACCGTGGGACACTCCTGGGGACGAACAGAGGCTCTCGCTCGCTGCACCTGGCCCAGCCCCAGCCACGTGCCCACTCCAGCCGTCCTGCCGTCCACACTTTAGGAAATAAAAACACCACCCGGTCCTGCAGCTGTGTCAGAACCCCCTGGGGGCTTTGGGGGCGTTGCCGAACGACTTTCAATCGACTCTTTTCCTCCCAAATGGGTCGCTAATGGCTCAAACAGGAGGCTGGACGACCTGTATGGAAACTCAATTAGCATCGTGCCCCGGGGCGACAGATTGGGTGGCTTCCCCTTGAGAACAGGCCCGGACAGCCTCTGTCACCATCCTGGTCACTGCCACCGGGCCTGGGGTTGCCACCACATTGAGTCAAAAATGAGCCCAACATGCCCAGTGTCCACACCGCAAAGAAGACCGTCAAACGCTCGGTCCTCTGAGCTGGCGTGACGCCGTCTACTTAGGAAGTCGAGTGGGGTCTGCAGAAAGGCTACGAGAAATGACAAGCGTGCTTAGCGTTCGTGCAGAAGCTGAGACGCGTCCCCCGAAGTCGACGGTCTGCTTCTATCATAACACAGAATCAGCAAGCGAATAAAAACCAACAGTCCTCACTATGGCGTTGGGATGTGAGATGCTGGGGGCACCTCGGGGGCAGACGGGCAGACGGTAGCCCCACGCGTGTAAACTGGCGTGTAGAGGACTCACGGGGGAAGTCACTGAACGGAGAGCTCAGGGTTCAGGACCCTCAGCACAGCCAGGCTCCCAGCCCCCCCACAACCCATCTAACCTCACGCCGCCGGCGTGCACTCAGCAGCCACCCGACCCCAAAACGCACGGAAAAATGCAAAGAGCCTGGAACAACCCGAACGACTTTGAAAGAAGAACAAAGGCGGAGGGCTCCCGTGACCCGATCTCACGACTTAGAACGCTGCAGCCATCCGTACGGAGGGGCTGGAACGGAAACGGGCCCGGGCGGGCGGGAACGGCTGATGCTGACAACGTAGCGAGAGCAATTCCGTCGGTAGAGGATGGTGCTGTACCAGATGGTACGGGAACATTTAGATGCACACGTGCAAAGAAAAAAACTTTAACCTTATCTCTCACCATCTGCAGAAATTAATTCAAGATGGCTTATAGCCCTGAACAGAAAAAATCCAAACTCTAAAACTTCTGGAAGTTTCCATAGGGAAAAAAAAAAAAAAAAATCGCGGTGACCTTGGTGTAAGCAAGTCCCGCAGAGCTGGGCTATCGAAAGTCAAATGCCTACAACAAAAAATGGATACATTAGACTTCATTAAAATGAACAACTTCTGGTCTTCAAAAGGCTATTAATAGAGTCAGAGGACAGGGTGCAGACTGGGAAAAGGTATTTATAACACAGACGTTGAGGAAAGAATTTGTGTCCGGAATTTATAAACAATTCTCGAAGCTCAATGAGAAAACAACCCAGTGAAAAATGGACAAAATATCCAAACACACCATCCATCAGAGGAGATAAGTGGTCAGCGAGTCAGTGCACAGGGAGGCGCTCAGCGCGGGGGACCAGGGATGTGCACGTCCGGCCCCCTCCCCCGGGGAGCAGCGGGGCGTCTGGAAGCCCCCACTGGGGGTGGGGAGGGGGCCCCTCTGGGAAACTGGCCGCTTCCTGAAATCGTGAATGGAGTCCATAGCCCCAGAGCGTCCACTTCAGTCCTTTGGGGAGGAAGTCTCTCCTCCCTGCACCTCCGTGAGGGACAGCGACTGACCACAAAGTGACCTTGAGCTCTGGGACGTCCAGGAGATTCCACACACGCAACCTAGGATGGGGGGGCTCAGCTCAGGGGCTCCACTACCCGGCCCCCCACAACCGTGTCTGAATGTCACCCAGGTCTCGACGTCTTGTCTGGGGGGCTGTCGGAGCGGCACGGGGACACGTGTTAGAGCCGCCGTCCATCCCATGAAAAGCTCTCGGACCCCCCGCCCCCGGGGGCCCTGAGCAGCGTGTCCTGAGTCCCGGCCGCGGGTCGGGCGCCAGCCCTCGGCTCACAGCTCCTGTGCCTCCCCGCTGACGTGACCGTGCCTGTCACCCCTACAACGCCTCGCCTCAGCATGCACGACTTCACTCCTTCCCGAAACGCTTGTCACCATGACACGCAGACTCCAGTGCTAATTCCCCTCCACCCCTCGCCTGCCGCGGGGCGTCGGTGCTTCTCAAGGGTCGGAAAGAGCCGGATGCCTCAGACGGGTTCGGCTCAGAAGGGAGCCCCCGAGGGCCTGCGCCTCGCGGCCAGCGTCTTCCCGGCCTAACGGGCCAGACGCCGCTCAGCGGCCCAGGCCGAACCCAGCCTGGGTCTGCGTGAACCGAGGACACCTCCTCTTTCTCACTCAGCGATGATTTGATCAGATTTCAGGTTTTTTCTCCCTCTTTTTGGTCCATACTGGTGGAAATGTGAAATAACTAAGCAGTTAAAATTCATGATCTACACTTTTGTGTCATTATTATTGCATTAGCATGAAATTATACTTCTAGTTAGTCATAATTATACTCATAATTATTCCATTTATCACTATAGGCCCTCCTGGAAGTTTTACTGGAGGATTTATTAACATTAATAAATTGTTTTTCTTCATCTCCATATTACGGATTCTTCTCGTGTGTGATAACAATCTGGTCTCTGCACAAGTGTAACAAACCCCATCATTGGTGGCTTCTCTGCATCGAGGGACAGCTTTGTTACTCCATCCAGCGTGTGATTCAGCTGCCAATGTCACAGGGGAATCATGTCACCTCACCACAGCCTGCTGCCGTCAGAAGGCTGCCCAGAGCCCAGCTCGGCGGGGGGCACTGGCTTTTCCCACCAGGACGGCCCCATGCAGCCCCCCTGACCTTGGAGTCACTTTCTGAAGCTCACAAGGTGACCCGCCATCCACCTATCCATCATCATCCATCCATCATCACCTATCCATCATCCACTCATCATCCATCTATCCACCCACCCACCCATCATCTATCCATCCATCCATTATCATCCATCATCATCCATCCACCCATCATCCATCCATCATCCATCCATCCATCCATCCATCCATCCATCCATCCATCCATCCATCCATCCATCATCCATCCATCCACCCATCATCCATCCATCATCCATCCATCCATCCATCATCCATCCATCCATCATCCATCCATTCATCATCCTTCCATCCATCCATCATCCATCCCCCACCCAGTCATTTACTCATCCATCTCTTCTTTCCTTCCCTCCCGCCATGGGCAGGGATGAGTGGGGGCAGGAGGATCCCCATCTGCCTTCGCTGGGGTGGCCCCAGGAGGAGGTGGGGAGCAGGCAGGGGCTCCCCCCAGGCTCCTCTCCTGCACCATTTCCCTCACAAGCTCCTGGTTGGGTCCAGGTGGCCGACTTTTCATGGTGGAATCGTAACAAATAGCTGGGTCCCCACAGCGGCAGGGAGCTGGGAAGGGGGAACCAGGCTTACGCAGAGAAGGCATTTGCTGAGAATGTGACTTTTCACAGCGGGAAACCCCACATTTGCAGCGGCTTTTATTAGAATCGTGTTTTTCCACTTAAAGCGAGTCTCTCATCTGCTCTAAAAAATGAGTCAGGTTTGGGAGTGGGGAGGGTCTTCGCCAAGTCAGGTACGTCCTCCCAACTCACGTACAGCCCTCATCCCGGGAATTCAGGACCCTGAGGGTCATCCAGGCCAGCCCTGCGCCCGGCAGCCCAGGGGCGGCCTCAGCCTCACCCGCATTTCCCAGCCTTCCTGGGGCCTCACCACCCCCTCTGACGGAGACCTGAACCCCAAGCCGAGACCTGGTGGGTGCCTGGTCACAACCATTCGCTGGTGGGAGGTGCCTGGGACCTGCCTGTCACAGGGACCAGCCACTGGAACCTGATTTGGATCCACTCTGCTTTAAACACACAGCTTTTAATTCATCTCAACAGGGTGGGGTCCACTATGCACCTACAGATAACGGAAAATAAACTCAGCAGCTACAAGCAGCGGCTCCACCACGTTCACTACGTGACGAATTTAATGCTCTGATTTCCAGTCGTCTGCAAATCGTCCGCCTCTTTCAAACGCCTCCCAGACTGAAAACGCGTGTGAGGTATTGGTGTCTAATCGCAGGTCAGGGCAAAGTGACCTCAGCCGCACTTAACACGCCAGGCGCGGCTCTTAATGGTGAGTTTGGATGAACGAGGTGAGTCCGGGCCTGGTAACAGCGACCCGCGTTGGCGGCGACCTCATCCCAGGGGCCTTCCCTCCCCGTGGGTGACGTCCATGACTTAATTCCTTGCTAAATCTGGAACGGGAGGCGCAGGCCACGTGGGAATGACATCCTCACGACAATCCCGGTGCAGACCCGCGGCACCGTAATTGCGTCCGAACGGAGCGGCCGGGGCTCGGGCCGCGGGCAGCTATTCTGGGACGGACGCTGGAGCGGCTGAGACGAAACGTCTTCTTCGCGGCCTGTGTCCATCACTGTCCTGGTCACACACGGCTCACGGGGGGCCGGAGCCCATGAGCACTCCCTGTGGGCCGGGCGTGACTGTCACGACCGCCCTGTCTACCTTCCTCACCTTCAGCGCGAGGCGGGCTCCGGTGCTGGGGGGCCCCCGGGGGGCCCTTGGCAGAGTTCTGACACTTGGGTTTCTGACAAAGACGCCCCTGAGCTGCGGCTCTCGCCGTCTAGGGCTGTGGGTCCGGACGCCGCCGCACGTGCGACGTCCGAGGAGGCGGCCTGAGGCTTGGTGACCACGTCGAAGCTGGAGTTCCGGACCCTCCCCTGGCCGTCCCGTCCGGAATGACGCCTCCTCGCGTGGGGGCTTTGGGGCAATGTGACAGCATCTTCCACGCAGGTCTCGGGCGGCAGGTCAGGTCAGGAAAGAGGGGCAGGGGGTGGGCGGCAGAGGGTCACAGGGGCACCAGGTGGTGGCTGCCTGACATCGCCCATCCCCGACTGTGAAACGCAAGGCTGACCTTGACCCCCTGTCCCCTTGGACATCATGCTCTTGAAGTCACTGCGTGAAGTAGGCCGATGGAGGAGAGCCGCCCGCAGACGGGGTCTCAGCCCTGCGCTGACGTGGGGCCCAGCTGGGTGTGGGGCAGAGCTCAGCTCCTGGGTGACTCCCGAAGTGTTCGCAGCATGAAGAGGACCAAGGGGGCAGAGTGCCCGGGAGCAGGGCCAGGGACGGTGAGGAGGGACAGTGTGGGGACAACACACCCACCGTGCCCTTGGCTTTCTATTGATAAAATATAACCCCACGTGCCGAGATTTTATATAATTCATGAAGGTGAGGGCGGTAAGTGCTTTCCGATAATTAAAACACGGACAGGCCCATTCTCGGATTGGCGGCCATGAATAAAGGTGACGCTCTGCCGATCGCCCCTTCTCCCCGGGTCACTGTGTACCGGCCCCTCCCGGGTAGTTTGGGCTTCAACCCAAACAAGTTACCAGGTCGGAGGTGGAAATAAATGGTGGGTTTCTTAGGAGAGGACTCAGCCCGCGGCTGCGAGGCCCCAGCAGGGAACACGCAGCGCCCCACCCCTGGGAAAGGCTGCGTCCCGCCCCGCCCCGCCGGGAGCTGCCTCCCCCAGAGCCCAGAGCCCACCATCTGGGGACCAGGGAGGCCGGCCTCGGCTTCCAGAGGCAGGGACGTCGCTCCTCTGCTTCTGCTGTCCCCACGCTGTCCCCACTCGCGTTGCACGCCTGCATCCCCGCCACCGTGGCCAGCGTGGTCAGAAGAGTCAGGCTGTGGGAAGAACAGTTTTCTGGGTGCCCCGCAGGGGTGAGGGGCCCCGTGGACCTCTGCCTTCTGTCCTCTGCACTGAGCACCATCTCCGATGCGCCCCTGCAAGCCTGCTGCTGCTGCTCCGGGCAGGGAGGGAGCAGGCTGCTTCCTCACGGAGTGGCCGAGCGTGAAGTGATTCGGCCGCCCGGTGAGAGCGGCATGTGCAGGCGACACTGTGCGCCGAGCAGACAGGAGGGACGTTCCTCTGAACCAGTGACCGAGGAAGGACTCGCAGTCAGAGGGCGGCGTGAGGAGGGGGCAGGCAGAGGGGAGAGCGAGCCCGGGAGGGGTGAGGAGGGGGCCGTCACGTCGGTCCCTGCAGAGCTGTGTCCTTTATGCCAAGTGAGACGAGAGCCCCTGGCGGGTCCTGAGCCGTGAACCGGCTTGAACGCGTGGTGCTGAGGGCAGGCTGTGGGCACTGGGCGTGAAGTGGGGACCCGGACGGGGCAGGTCCACTGGCCCAGGAGAAGCCCGTGGCTGGACCCGGGCAGCTGCCAAGGGGCTGCTGAGAGGCACCCGGACTCCAGACGCGTCTGCGGCAGAGCCAAGTAGGTTGGGGGGTGGGCCAAGCGTGGGGGTCAGAGAAGAGGCCCCAGGACGGATGTCACCTCTTGTTGCTGGAGAAGCTGGAAGAGCAGAGTTGCCGAGAACGTGAAGACGCAGACTCTGGGGGAAGCCGGGAGGGCTCAGCGGGCTGAGCACTCACTTTGCAGCCCTTGGGTCAGAGGATCGAATCCCGGCCCCGGCCTGTGTGGACCCATATGCTGAGCTGGGGTGAGCTTCCCATGCGGGAGCCCCCAGCCCGGTTCCCGCCCTGCACGGCCCCGCCCACCTGTGTGGAAGGAAACCATGTGGAAAACGGATGATGCACAACTACGGGGACGGCTCTGGGCCCTCCCCCTCCTCTCTGTGTCTCTGTCTCTGTGTCTCTCTGTGTCTCTGTCAAAAACAATAAAAATAAATCTTAAAAAAAGATGATTTTGACCCCTCAGATACTGTGGATTTCCATATGAAGTTCAGGAGCAACTCCTAAATTCCTGCAAAGCGGGCAGCTGGGTGTTGTTCGGCCCGAGCTGGCCCGTGCGGGTCTGTCTGGGGGGTATCGCTACCCTGACCACCTTAAATCTTCTGACCGGCAAGTCTTTCTATTTACTTGACTCTTTTTTTTTTTCCAACAATTATTTTTTAGATTCTGGAGTATGAGTTTTAAATTGCTTTTGCTAAATTTGTTCCAATGGAGGCAGACCCGGCAGTCAGCCAGGAAAGAAAAAAGCAGCCATTCTCCCCTCCCCCGCTGCCCCCCGACCGGAGCTGTGTGTGTGGGGAGGAGTCTCCGGCCGAATATAGTCCAGAGCTGCCTGTAGTCTGCTTATCTTACCTGCTGACCCAAGACTGAGCTCTGTGACTTAAAATGACAAGAAGACACTCTAGTGCCTGAGAATTACCGTATTTTCCGGCGTATAAGACGACCCCCTAATCGTACAGTTAAAACATAGGTTTAGGCCTATATTCGCTGTATAAGACTACAGCCTCGGAAGTGGGGGGTCGTCTTATACAGTGAATAGAGGCCTAAACCTATGTTTTAACTGTAAAATTAGGGGGTCGTCTTATACGCCCGGTCGTCTTATACGCTGGAAAATACGGTACCAAAGAGGTTATAAGGCCCCCCTCCGAGTGAACCGAACCTGCTGAAACCTGTAGAACAAGATGCTTGGGGACATCCCAGTGCCACCTCCCCAGGGAAGCAGATGCTCTCCATTGTTATGCGGCAGGAGCATTTTTAACGGGTGACCCCACAACCTCTGAGGTCAGGAGCGAGGTCAGGAGCAGCACCACTTTTACGGCACAGAGAGGTTAAGCCACTGGCCCAAACTCTCACAGCTACAGCTGGTGGAGCCTGGCTTTGGGTCAGGAACTCCGAGAACAGTGTCTCTGGCCACGTGAGTGAGGGGACCACTTCCAGGGGGCAGAGGCCCCCGGGGACCGGCTTCGGTGTCCTGGCAGAGGGTCACGAGCTACCACGTACCCTGAAGTGGGGGAGGCTATGCAGCCGAGTGTGAGGGCCTTGAGGGTCCACGACAAACGAGGAAGGGGGGTGGGGGCTTCCTTGGGGCAGGAGAACGTGTCAGCGACGTGGTCACGAGATGGTGACAGGCGGGGACACAGAACCTGATTCCAAGATGCCCTTGATCCACGTGGAGAAGCCTGTGTGCAGAGGATGAGGCGACCGCAGCCGCCCCGTCCTGGACCACCTGCCACCCCTGCTGGCCCCTCCCTGCTCGCTGCTGGCTGAGCGTGAGCATCTTTGATTTAGGTTGGTGTCCCCCGGAACGTCTCCTTTCTCCTCAGAGAGTACAGTGAACTCAGTCCCCCCATAGCCGCACACCAGCAGGAGCCACGCCCCGTCACGGCCACCGACCCATCGGGGGCGTGCTGGGATCGGCGTGCCCAGAAATCGCTACCCAGAGACCCCCCGGGACCTTGCTCAGCCCCTCTCCCTCCTCAAGGTCAGCGAACGAGCCCCCCCCTGATCCCCGGGGGCTAAAGCTGCGACCCCCCGAGGCTGCAGGTGCCGGGCTTCTGACTGCTGTCCCCATGAACTTGGGGTGTTGGAAACGGGACCAGGGGCTGGGAGCCTGAACTCGGGTCAGACGGTCTGGGTGCGAGTCCCGGCAGTGATGGGCACCTTCTCCAGCTTCTCCCCTCTCAGCTGCTCTGAGGTCCCAGGGTTCTCGTGAGAACCGGGTGAGGCAGCGCGTGTGGTGGCACAGACGGGGCCCTGCCGAGCCCCTGATCGCGGGCAGCCCCCGGGTGTACCCCGGCCGCCCGCTGCTGCAGAAGCAGGCATTTGGCTTCTGAGTCCGTTCCTTTGGAAATTTCAAGGGAAGGAAGCTAGTCTTCTCTTGGGTCTGCTGAGATATATCATGACTTCTTCCCAAGATCCGTGTTAACCTCAAAATGAAACATGGGGGGAAGCCGGGATGGCTCAGTGGGTTAAGCGCTCGCTTTGCAGCCCCGGGAACTGGGGATCGAATCCCGGCCCCGGCCCATGCGGACCCACATGCTGAGCTGGGCTGTGCCCCCAGTTCAGTTCTTGCCGGGGCCTATGTGAGAGGCTCCCGGCCCAGTTCCTGCCCTGCGCAGCCCTGTGCCCACCTGTGGAGTGAAACTATATGGAAAACTAATGTCAACTATGGAGACGGCTCTGGGCCCTCCCCCTTCTCTCTGTCAGAAATAATTAAACACGGGTATCGCCTGGCATGAGTGAAAAGCCGTGACAGACATCCTACGCCGTCTTCCTTCTTGCTCGTTGCGAAATCTGTTTGCACTGGGCCAGCACGTGCCGGGCTCGGGGTCGGGTCCCCGGGCAGCAGAAACCCTCGCTCCCCTGAGGACGTTCCAGCGTCAGGAGCGCAGAGCAAAGACGCCCGAAAATCCTCTGGGAAACCGCCGGTCGCCTCAGTGTTGCCAGAACGCAGACGGGACCTCTTCTGCTGAGACAGTCACATGGCACGAGTCAAGGTCCAACCGTCCTTCAGGAACGTCTAGAACGTTCCTGCCTCTGTGCGTTCTGGGAAGACGTGAGTGGGAGACACCGAGGCTTTGGGAGGAGAGTGACTGTGCAGAAGGCCGCGTATCATGTCCCCAACAAGAACGCCAGGCCCCCCAGTCTGCAACTGCCCCGTGTGCCCGCCCTCCCGCTCCGGGGGCCGCCAGACGGGCATTGGCGCCCAGCCCAGAAGAGTTCAGCTCTTTCCAACGGCTCGACGTGGCCGAGCGTCTAAGGGGCTGCGCTGCTCCGGTGATTTATTAATGATCTCGCGCGGCAGGTGCTGGCAGCCTTTCTGTCTGCGTGCGTTTTATTTTATTTTTCTTCTACAGACGCAGCGCTTGTTCCCTTCCAGAGTTTATACGCTGAACATAAAAATAGCACAGGAAATTATCCCCGGGAAGAAGCGAAGTTGGCTTCCCAAACAAGTGAAGTTTCCAGAAAGAAGAGTCACGGCAGAGAAGCAAGGGGGGCTCGCTCCTCCCCACCGGGGTCGACCAGGGGCCAGGGAGAGTCTGCAGCGTTCAGCACCCGGGACAGGCCCCCCATTGCTGGACCCTGAACCCGCAGGGCTCACGTCTGTTCTCTTCACAGCGGCCTCGTCCACGGCCCTCAGCTCATTCCGTTCGGGCCGCCGCCCCGGGAGGCGGGTGACGTGCGGTGACACGTTACCTGTGGGCCCGGCGTCCTGTCTCCTCCCAGGAGCCGAGCTCCGTAAAGGGCAGCACCGGGAGCCCCGCAGGGAGCAGGGCTTTGCGGACAAGCGTTCGGGTCCCGCGTGCTGCTTCTGGTTACCATTTGGGGAACATCGCACCCGTTTTAAACGAAACGTGACCACAGGGCTCTGGGGGGACCACGCAGACGCCCCTGGTCTCGTCCCTGCCAGCTGCCTGTGCGGGTGCAAAAGGGGGTGCACAGCAGAGGGGCCGGCAGGGTGACTACGGGGACCCAGAGCGCTTCCCGGGCGAGGGCGTGGGTCCCCCTCGGGGCGCGCCCTGAGCCCTCCTCTCAGCCACCGCCTCGCGTGTGGGACGTGTCCAGCGGGACGGGCCCTGGGGCGGCCGAGGGACCCCGCCGAGGGGACGGGCGCAGAGATCAGGCACCCACAGGAGGGAGGGGTGGAGAGAGCAGGGCCTGGGGCTGAATCGGCTGTTGTGGGAAAAGCAAGGGGACCGGGCACCTGACCGGGACCCAGGACCCCACTGAGGGCCCTGCAGACTGGGCATCATTCACGCGTCTGCTCGTGCCCCGGGGGGCGAGGTCGCGCCCGCTCCTCTCCTGTCCGAAAGCGGACGCGGACGCTCGTTCTAAGTGGGGCGGCTGTGACCGGGGGCGCGGCCCCCCGGCCCCCCGCGCGGCCCCCGGCCCAGGCAGAGCCGGCTCTGCGGCTGGGGAGGCCTGGGAGCTGACAGGCAATTACGGTAACCAGGCAACCGCTGATGTTCATAACCCACGGCGGGGAGCCGCACGCCCGTCAGATAAGAACGCGGCGTTCTCACATCGCCGCACGCCCGTCAGACCCCACAGAGCTGCTGGGCGCAGAGCGGGGGGCCTGGGTCTGAGCCAGACCCACGAGACACACGCAGGAGCCACGAGCCGGCCGGGTCGGTGCCAGGAGGTCTGAGGGCACCGAGGTCACAGTAGCCACTGCTGTGACCTCTGACGGTGGCTTGGCGTCTGGTCCACTCTGCCCACCGGTCTCCTCTGTCTGCCCTCTCCTTGGGCATCACCGAACTGTCGGGCTATGCGGCCTCCCTCTTTGTTTTAAGATTTATTTTATTGTTTCTGACAGAGACAGAGAGAGAGACAGAGAGACAGAGAGACGGGGGAGGGCCCAGAGCCGTCCCCATAGTTGTGCGTCATCAGTTTTCCACATGGTTTCGTGCCACACAGGTGGGCGGGGGGCTCGCAGGGCAGGAACTGGGCTGGGGGCCTCCCGCATGGGAAGCTCACCCCCTCAAGTCAGGGGCTGAATCGGGGGGGGCGAGAACCAAACTGGGGGTCCCCTGCATGAGAAGCACACCCCCTTAAGCCAGAGGTTGAGCCTGGGGGGCAAGAAATGAACTGGGGGCCTCCCGCATGGGAAGCACATCCCTGTTCAGCATGTGGGTCCCCACGGGCCGGGGCCGGGATTCGATCCTGGGTCCCCAGGGCTGCAAAGCGAGCGCCTAACCCACTGAGCCCTCCCGGCCTCCCCAAGAGGCTCTTGGGAACACGCCTGAGATCAGCCCCCGGGGGAGCCCCGTGGCCTAGAGCGGGAACGGGGTGGGCACCTCAGCAGCCTGGGCCCTGGGCGGGGTCTTCAGGGCCACCCCTCCCGCCCGGCCGTGGCTGAGTCCTCGGCAATGTCACCAGCCCGCCCCGCGGGGAATTAGAGTTAGGCTTGCAGACCCCGCGGGGCGGCCGCTGTGCCTCGGCTGAAAGTCACTTTGGAGAGTGCGCGGTGACAGCGGCGAAGCTCGGCCCAGATCGATGCACAGAGCCGCGCGCGCCCCGCGGGGTGACCGGCCTCCCTGATCGTCAATAGCACACAATTAAGGTAATAAAACGTGCGAGCCGGCCCGAGCCTGCCGGGTCACCCGCCCGACCCCTTCATTGAGCGGACGTGGAAATTGAGTGGTGGCCGGGGGCAGGGGCCCCGCCAAGGTCACCCGGCAGCTGCAGGGCGGTGGGTGGGCTGTGCCACTTGGTCCCACTGGGGCGCCCTTGTGGTGGAACCTTGCTTCCCGCACCTTCCTGCTGGGAGCCGGGCCCCGGGCACATCAGTGCCCTTGTGAGTGGCCTCAGGCAGATGACAGCTCTGTAAGAGGGACCGGAGTCCCCAGTGTCCCTCGGGACAACCAGGCCCCCCAGCTGCTGGGTGTTTTCTGAGTTTGCAGATGCTCCAGGCTTATCTCTCCACCTGCCCCAGGCTGAGGGACCTCAGCCGGGAGCATCCTGGGGACGAGCCTTTGACCCGGGCTGGCTGTGTCTGCAGCGAGACGCTCCCGTGCGTTTGAACCAGAACCACCGAGGCCTCCGGAGCAGAATCACGGGCCTTCTGAAGGGAGCGACGCGGCTGTTGTCCGGGGACACCGTGGAGGCCGCAGCACAGTCAGCAGCTGATAACGACTCAGGCTGGGCTCCTGTGAGCTGTCAGCGGCCGCAGAACCGGCGGGAGGGTCGCCCGCTGTAACCAAAGGCGCGGGGAAGGCGCCCTTGGCAGAAGCCGATGCCCAGAGCGCCGGCCACCCCCACCCCTGCCCCCCGGGGACCGCCGGCTCCTTTCCCCGCTGGATGACACTGTTTGATCAAATTTGATCACAGTGACAAGCCACAGAGGCTTGTAAAACCTGCAGCACCAAGTGATTTATTAGCTTAGATTAAAACCGCCCTTCCTTCCTCTGCACTTTGAGACGCCGTGGTGCGTGGAGACCTGTGGAGAGACCCCCGGCTTCCCCGGGGTGGTGGCGGGGACGCCATCGGGTTCCAGGCAGAATGGCCGGCAGCCTGGGTGGGGCGTGAGCTCCGGGTGGGCCTGCTCCCCCGTCACGGTCACCCAGGCCACACCCTTCCCGGGCGCTGCGTGCTTATCCGTACCCTCCCCAGTTCTTTCTAAGGGAGAGGCCGCGGTGATGCGGATAAACAGGAAGACGAAACCACAAAGCCGGTGCCAGGCCGAAAGGGCAGGAGCGAGGAGAGGGGCGGGGTCTGCAGGTACCAAGGGGAGCAGACCAGGGACTCCATTTCTGTTCATCTGTTTTTCCCTTTGAGGCCGAGGCCGGCAGGTTCTTTGGGGCTCCTCTCCCCCAAACCTGTGCTGGAACTTGCCAGGTGGGAGCCGCACTGGACTCTGGGGCCCCATGGATGTCCCTGTCAGGGTCTTTGCAGTCCCCTTAGGGAGTCTTTGGGTGGCAGAGCCGGGCGGCGCCTCTGCAGCTCCAGGTCGTGGTCTTAGGCACCTAAGCCCACCTGTGTGTTCAGTTTACACCCAGCCACAAAGAGCACTCAGACGGTCCCCAAACACGAATTAATCAATGTGTCTGACAAACAGGAAAATAAGGCTGGAGTTTAGGAATAACTGTGTCTCAGCCATGACCTTGGCCCTGGAAGGCGTCATTCTTGGTGGGGACCCCAGGCTGCCCCCGCTGGGCGGGATGAACGGAAGTCTTAGCTCCTCGCTGCTGCTCTGTTTGCTGTTCCCAGCAGACGGACAGAGCAGAGAATTTCTTTTTTTTTTAAAGATTTATTTTTATTTTTGACAGAGAGAGAGATACAGAGACAGAGAAGGGGGAGGGCCCAGAACAGTCTCCATAGTTGCGCGTCATTGGTTTTTCCACATAGTTTCATTCCACAGGTGGGTGCCAGGCTGCACAGGGCAGGAACTGGGCCGGGGTCTCACCCCAGTGAGAACTGAACTGAGGGCACTCCCCAGTTCAGCACATGGGTCCTCACGGGCCGGGGCCGGGATTCGATCCTTGGTCCCCGGGGCTGCAAAGTGAGCACTTTACCCACTGAGCCCTCCCGGCTTCCCCAGCATTTCTTTTTTAAACACAATGCTGCTTGCGAGCTCCAATTTAAAGCCAGCTGCACAGCATTTTGCTTCAATTCTTCCACTCTGGGGTGAAAATCTCAGTTCCCAGCTCTGTCTTCTGCCAAGTGCACTTACTCATCTGCTGTCTTTTGCAGCCACCCCAAGGAGCTCAGAGCCACAAGCCAATAGCTGCTGCCAACGTCAGTCTTCCAGGTCACACTCCCCAAATCAACATTTATTATCAGGCTTCTAATGTCCTCCGGATACGTCCTTCTAGGTGGTGTGACTGGAAAAAAGCTGTTCATAATTTCCTTGAATTGTTTTTTCCTGGTCTTTGTATTAGCTATTATCTATATACATTTATCTCTATATAAATAAATATAAATATATATAAAATGTGTATAGCTTCATTTGTGTGTTTTCAGCTTTAGAGTTTGATTTATTGTCCGTTGCATTTTCTGTCACTTTTTAAATCCTCACACAGCTCTGCTGCCCCCTGCCGCCCCCGCACGCCCCCCTGCCGCCCCGCACACCTGCTCATGTAACCATTGTGCTCATTTTGGGTCTGTTCTTCTTGTTTTCTTTTTGTAAATGTATGTGTGATGTGTGTGAGTGTATGTGGTATGCTGCATGTGTGTGTGCACATGTGGCGTGTGTGATGTGTGTGTGGTTGTCTGGTTATGTGTGCATATGTGGCGTGTGTGGTTGTGTGGTTGTGTGGCTGTGCGTGTGTGCACAGAGCACTCTGGTTTTGTTCCACATCGCAAGGCCTCCTCTCAGCCTGGGCCCCACACACCGTGTCCCTGCCCTGCACTGCCCCCTGCGCCCTCCTGACTGGGGGTTAGAAGCCAGAGACCTAGGGAGCAAGGGAGGCGCTATTACCACTTACATGATTTATAATCAAATCGGAGGCCCGTGGTTCAGGAGAAATATGGGGGCATGTGCCCCATTTCCTTGGCATTTGGGGTGACCCCTAGAATTCCACACATTTGCCTCCTTTCAGGCACCCACGCGGTCGGGGCCCAGGTGAGTCTGACAGCCCGCAGAGCCTCTGCTGAGCGGCTTGGTCGCTTTAGCCGGGGCTGTGGGGGCCGGTGGCCTCTCACGCTTTCAGTGCTCTGACTGCAGCCCGTTTCGATGGGGCCCAATCGACCCGGCTTTGATTTCTGATAAAGGCCGTTGGATTGAAATGAAAGGGCCCCTGATGATCTCTTTCCTGCATCTGTCCTGGGCAGGGGCCTGTCCAAGGGCAGCGGCGACGTGCCAGCCCCACTGCAGCCCCACCTGCTCGTGGGCTCTGCAAGCGACACGCAGCTTCTGGCGACACTGATGGCTCCCAGGCCTCACTGCGTCGCCTGGCCTCCCGCGGGGCTATCCAGGCCCCGCCCCCAGCTCCTCCCCATCGCAGGCCCCGCCCCCAGCTCCTCCCCATCACAGACCACGCCCCCAGCTCCTCTCCATCACAGGCC